>CM034010.1:9524-66818 GCA_019603395.1 Cyrtorhinus lividipennis | reverse complement strand
TTGTAGAAGTCAAGATTTGATACTTACAGACACTGTAAATTGTTATATCTGAATATACTGATAAATTATGGACTGTCAGATGAGTATTTGTAGAAGTCAAGATTTGATCTTACAGACACTGTAAATTTTATATCGAATATATGATAAATTATGACTGTCGATGAGTATTCAAGATATAAGATTTCATTGTTTTTTTCAATAGCCTAATTTCTTACTATCCTTAAAAGTTTTGCATAGGCGTTTTACCATAAACAATATTTCCTGAATGTGGTCGCTCATTATTAAAATGCTCTAACCAAAATATCAAGATCTAATTGTAAATCATCAAGATCAGTTAGATCTTTTTCCGCATAGCTGTATCAAAGAATTCTTGTTTCATAGTTTTATTAAACTTCAACAATTACCATTGTTTGAGGAAGATATGCTTTAGTAGTGGTATGTCTATACCTTCGAACTTAGAAATAATTTCAAAAGCCATGATGCTCTATGATTTCCCTTATATTCTGAACCACGATCTGTAAGAATACGAAGTATTGGTATCCCTGAGTTTATACCATGGTAAAACACTCGATCATAAGGCATATCAGAAGCAGTTAAAGCTGTTTATCCGTATATGTTAGCATCAGCTACTCTGCTATAGCTATCAATAAATACCTGAGAATAATAAACCTTACCTAACCTAAAATTCCCATACATAATATGTACTTGGCATCCTAGATACCCTGGATGCTGTGTCTCAATCTCTCCATGAGCTTCTTTTTATTACGACGCTTCTCTGTACTTGTAACTGAGATTCAGTCAGGAACAATACCATCCTGAGCCATCATTTGCTTCTAATGCTTTAAGCCTTTATTGATATTGTTTTAATCATTACGTAACCAAATTGATCTCACACCTCCAGGTGATACAAGTACACCGCTTTTTTTAAGCTCATTGATATCTGAGTGACCATATGCTGGATATTTATGCCTATCCATTAATATGCCTTCTCTACGCTGGATCAACTCTATTCGCTATTATTGGCTTTCTTCGACTAATTCATACACGCTTCTCACACCAGTTTCATACAGTTCTTTAAATCTGTAATAACTATCTCTACTATAGCCCATCGCGTTACATTGCGATGATATACATACCAAGACTCTTAGCGAGTTCTAGTAATCCTAATTTTGGCTTTATTATTTTTGGATTTAAATTATCTTATCTCCATTTAATAATTAATTTATTTACTAAATGTAAGATAAAATCTCAACTATTACACATAATTACTTCAATCTGTGATATAACCACTTGTTGTACTAAAATAACCTCTTCCCCAAAAATGCTTCCCCCAATATCTCTTTTTAATTCTGGGAATTCTTGTTGTATTCTACGTGAAGTTCTACCTTTGCTCTTTGTACAAATTCACTACTGCTATATTAGGAGGTATCGATTACTAAAATATGTAAATGATCAGATGTTATCACCCCATTAATCCTAATATTCATTTCCTCTGAAAACTGAGCTATGATTCCCTAATCCTTTCTTTGATAACTTGGGTTAATACTTTATAACGGTATTTTGTTATCCATACTATGTGATACCTGTGATAATATACCGTATGTTTCCCTTTTTCATATTCTGTCATAGTCAATCCTATAAAATAGTCCTACTTACTTATTTATAATAAGACGACTATGACTTTCTTTTTTTTTTTTTTTTACGAAAGTTTTCACCTGAAGGTGGAGGTTGGACCCATCAGCTGGATGTAGAAGTCAAGATTTGATCTTACAGACACTGTAAATTTTATATCTGAATATCTGATAAATTATGACTGTCAGATGAGTATTTGTAGAAGTCAAGATTTGATCTTACAGACACTGTAAATTTTATATCTGAATATCTGATAAATTATGACTGTCAGATGAGTATTCAAGATAAAGATTTCATTGTTTTTTTCAATAGCTAATTTCTTACTATCCTTAAAAGTTTGCATAGGCGTTTTACCATAACAATATTTTCTGAATGTGGTCGCGTCATTATTAAAATGCTCTAACCAAATATCAAGATCTAATTGTAAATCATCAAGATCAGTATAGATCTTTTTCCGCATAGCTGTATCAAAGAATTCTTGTTTCATAGTTTATTAAAAGTTCACACATACCATTTGTTGAGGAGAATATGCTTTAGTAGTGGTATGTTCTATACCTTCGATACTTAGAAATAATTCAAAAGCATGATGCTCTATATTTCCCTTATATTCTGAACCACGATCTGTAAGAATACGAAAGTATTGGTATCCCTGAGTTTCATACATGGTAACACTCGATCTTAAGCATATCAGCAGCAGTTAAAGCTGTTTTATCAGTATATAGTTTAGCATCAGCTACTCTGCTATAGCTATCAATAAATACCTGAGAATAAAACCTTACCTATACCCTTAAAATTCCCTACATAATATGTATCTTGGCATCCTAGATACCCTGGATGCTGGTCTCAATCTCTCCATGAGCTTCTTTTTCATTACGACGCTTCTCTAGTACTTGTAACTGAGATTCAGTCAGAACAATACATCCTGAGCCATCTTTGCTTCTAATGCTTTAAGCCTTTTATGATATTGTTTAAATCATTAAGTAACCAAATTTGATCTCACACCTCCAGGTGATACAAGTACCACCGCTTTTTTAGCTCATTTGATACTCTGAGCTGACCTATGCTGGATATTCTATTGCCATATCCATTACTGCTTTCTCTATCGCTGGATCAACTCTATTCGCTATTATTGGCTTCTTCGACTAATTTCATACAACGCTTCTTCACCACCAGTTCATACAGTTCTTAAATCTGTAATAACTATCTCTACTATAGCCATCGCTTTACATGCTGATGATATACTACCAAGACTCTTAGCGAGTTTAGTAATCCTAATTTTGGCTTTATTATTTTTTGATTTAAATTCATTCTTTATCTCCATTTAATAATTAATTTATTTTACTAAATGTAAGATAAAATCTCAACTATTACACATAATTACTCATCTGGTGATATAACCACTTGTTTGTACTAAAATAACCTCTTCCCAAAAATGCTTCCCCCAATATCTCTTTTTAATTCTGGAATTCTTGTTGTATTCTACGTGAAGTTCTACCTTTTGCTCTTTGTACAAATTCACTTACTGCTATATTAGGAGGTATCGATACTAAAATATGTAAATGATCAGATGATATCACCCCATTTACTATCCTATATTCATTTCTCTGAAATTGAGCTATGATTTCCCTATCCTTTCTTTGATAACTTGGGTTAATACTTTATAACGGTATTTTGTTATCTATACTATGTGATACCTGTGATAATATGACCGTAATGTTTCCTTCTTTTCATATTCTGTCATAGTCATCCTATAAAATAAGTCCTACTTACTTATTTTATAAAGACGACTATGAACTTATTCAAACTAAAGTTTCTCCAACCTGAAGTGGAGTTTGAACCATCAGCTGGATAATCAAAGCTTTCTGCTCATAAGAGCCTCTCCGATCATATTTTACAATACACTATTTTCGTCTTTTCGGATGTAGTTCAAAGACCACCATCTTTTAGTCTAATCTTAATCTCCTCCATACTCTTAGCCTGCTTTTGTGAACTACAATGTGCTAAAATTCATCTGCAAAACGTTCAAACCCTTAATCTGGATAGTTCCTTCTCATCCACAATCCATCAAATGCATGATGCATGAAAATGTTTGCCAACAAAGGAATGCCACACTCCTCCGCGAGGAGTACCAAGACTGCCTTTCTATCAGTTCTCACTCTCCAATTGTAAAGGGGCTTGAAGCCACCGCTCCACATAAAGATGGATTCCACTTTTCTTCGCTATGGAATCTTATGGCTTTCATCATTAATTGATGATCCAAACTATCAAAGAAATTCTTGAGTCCAGATCAATACCACAATCTTGCCGCCAACATCGCTGCGCTTGCCTCCAACTGCATCCAATGCCGATTTCCTAGGACGATACCCATAAGAATCTTCTGAAATTTTTGCTCCACTAATTGCTCAAGCTGCTCTTTAACACTGCTTGTGCAATTCATCTGCCACAGTTGGAATACCTAACAAGCGTTTGCTACCATCTGATTTTGCTATTTCTACCGCCTTTACAGGTGGAGGAAAATACGTATAGCTTAAACGATTAAGTGGTAGAGACATTTTTAAGACTTGGTAAACAGCATCAAAAAATATTTCAAAATTATTAGCAGTTTTTCTAATTTGATTTAATTTTAACCAACCAATGTTTATAGAATTAAGATCAGGGCTATAAGTAGGTAAGAATAAGATACTTGCACCTGTGACTCAATAATTCCTGAACTTTAGAGGGTTTTATGGAAGTTGATATTATCCATAACCACTATTTGTCCAGGCTTTAATTCTTAATCAATATATCTCTAACATACGTCTAAAGATATTTTATTACAATAACCTTCAAATAATACTGGCGCCATAATATTCACTACAAAGACCAGCAATCATACTAATTCTTTGTGTATGTTGATAAAACTTTTTCTCCATAGCAACGCTCCTTTAGGAGAATAGCCGCGTTCACGGCAAGCATTATCTTCTATACCAGATTCATCTAAAAATACTAATCTATCCTTAATTATAGTTTTAATTTCTCATAAACTCTTTCTTGCTTTTTCATCCCTTTTGGGGTGAAGAAAAGTTTTTTTTATAGCTATAGTTTAATTTTCTAATAAATTTGATATCGTAGAAGCTGATATATTACCCCATCCAATGCTAATTCTTTTGAGGTGTTATCTTTATTTGTGTTAATAAAATTCTCAAATTCTTGTAAATCCTTTACTTTATGGCTATGCCATTTTGGTAGCCTGTGTCTTGGGATGTATGTCTCTGTTTCTTTCCTAAGATTTTCCATTCATATATTGCTTTACGGCTTTTTAAATACTTCTCTTGCTTCTATTACGCTTCTTCCGAATCTAGATATTCTATTACTTTCTTTCTCAAATCATATGAATAGGGGGCAGGGCTATAGTTTTCTTTATATAACAATATTTTTTACCTTGTCTCTACCTTAATTATTGAAAGCTATACCAGATGACATCCGGTTCCATCAACTTATAAAAGTTATCCTTTAGGTTAATGCAAAATCTTCAATTGATTCTTCATCAACCCATAGGTACCTTTGTTCGCTTAACTCTTTCCCAAGCTGCCATTATACTTTTCTTGGAAATACAAAATGGTTTTGTTTTATTCAATTTAGCTCCTCCAATTCTTATTAGTTGACTAATCAATAAAACGGATAACTCAGCCCCTTTGCTCCACTGCCTTCAACAGCTTCATCACTACTACGAGCCCAATCCGCCCCTATGTACTGCTTTGGTACTCAGATACTCGTGGGGCTTCCACTTGCATCGCTCCCTTGCATCAATACACAAGTTCCCATGTTCCACATAAGAGCCTAAATCAACTTCATGCCACCTCTATGCCGGAGACCACTTGGCCAGTAAAACAGGTTCCCGCCAAATATCCTGAGTTAACGACTACCCTCAGTTTTGATCCTCATCTATACGCTTTCGAACTTCAGCAATGGGTTTAATCGCTTCATCTCCTGATTTTACCTGATACCTTGCAAGGTACCTTTTCTCTAACGCTCACCACCTTGGCTCTTAACCAACGCAGCTTAGAGTGGTTTGAAAGCCCTCTTCCATGTAAAGCGGTTCGGAAGGCCTACTTCCATCTCTTATATAGTTACGCACAAATTCAATTTACACTTATGGCTTCATGTAACTTCCTTTGCACTCGTGGCACACTATCATCTGCATAACGAAAGCTGTGCATTTCTCCTGATACTTGCTTTTTGACAACTTTCTTTACCCATAAGTCAAGGACATAATGAAGATAGATATTTGCTAAAAGAGGGCTTATAACTCCACCTTGTGGTGACCCACTTGCTGCTTTAGTTATTTTACCTTCTTCCATAACACCTGCATTAAGCCATTTCTGTATTAATGATAATATTCGCTTATCTGCTATCCTATGGCTTATAAACTTCATTAGCCACTCATGATTTATACTATCAAAGAACGATTCAATATCCGCATCTACTACCCAAGATACCTTACCTTGTACAATTGCTGCTTTCACTCCTTCTATAGCTTGATGAGCATTCCTACCAGGTCTAAAACCATAAGACATAGATAGGAATTCCTGCTCATAAATTGTAGATAAAATGTATGATACAGCATTCTGTACAATTTTGTCTTCAGTAGTTGGCAATCCAAGAGGTCGTAGTTTTCCATCCAGTTTAGGAATATAAACTCTCCTGACTGGTGCTGGATTATAGCGTCCCTCTTTTAACCTACTATGGAGCGTAGTTAGGTTATTATCAAGATTACTGGAATAATCTTGATAACTGACTGCATCGATACCATAGCTAGCACCTTTGCGTAGATGTTTCCAAGATTCTTTTAACCAATCTTTATCTATTAAATGTGCCAAAGTTCTATGAGGTACATTACGGATTTGTTTTGCTCTTGATATTAGTGTTGCAACCTTCGTTTGGAAAGCTTTGCAACTCGATGATTGCTCTTTCTGTTCCGATTGAACACTTACTTGCTGTGGTCTCCTTCCCTCCATGAGCATTACCTCACTTTTTCAGTACTATGAAACCATCTGACTTCCCACGTGCCATCACTCCTACCTTGCAGACCGCTTCGGTAGTAATTACCCTTTCGGGAGCAAATGGGACCTCCCAGGTTCCTCGATTGAACATTTTCATACATGCCGACGACGCATACCCCGTTGGATAGCATTAATCTTGCATTTATGATTAATACTCTATTGCCTTCCGCTTCGGCGACTGCGTCGGCTTCCAATACATTACGGGTTCTCGAGGCTCTCATGTCGTTCACTTTTGTTTCGGCCTATATTCGCCTTGTTTACACTTCACCGCATACGTTACCACATGCAGTGCAAAACTCAGTTATAGCTGACTTGCTAGGTCTTAGCCATGTTGGAATCTCACCAACTAATTCAATCAGGCTTATCCTGGCGTACCACACATACCATTTGTTTGAGGAGAATATGCTTTAGTAGTGGTATGTTCTATACCTTCGATACTTAGAAATAATTCAAAAGCATGATGCTCTATATTTCCCTTATATTCTGAACCACGATCTGTAAGAATACGAAGTATTGGTATCCCTTGAGTTTCATACCATGGTAACACTCGATCATTAAGCATATCAGCAGCAGTTAAAGCTGTTTTATCAGTATATAGTTTAGCATCAGCTACTCTGCTATAGCTATCAATAAATACCTGAGAATAAACCTTACCTATACCCTTAAAATTCCCTACATAATATGTATCTTGGCATCCTAGATACCCTGGATGCTGTGTCTCAATCTCTCCATGAGCTTCTTTTTCATTACGACGCTTCTCTAGTACTTGTAACTGAGATTCAGTCAGAACAATACCATCCTGAGCCATCTTTGTTTCTAATGCTTTAAGCCTTTTATTGATATTGTTTAAATCATTACGTAACCAAATTGATCTCACACCTCCAGGTGATACAAGTACACCGCTTTTTTAAGCTCATTTGATACTCTGAGCTGACCATATGCTGGATATTCTATTGCCATATCCATTACTGCTTTCTCTATCGCTGGATCAACTCTATTCGCTATTATTGGCTTTCTTCGACTAATTTCATACAACGCTTCTTCACCACCAGTTTCATACAGTTCTTTAAATCTGTAATAACTATCTCTACTATAGCCCATCGCTTTACATGCTGATGATATACTACCAAGACTCTTAGCGAGTTCTAGTAATCCTAATTTTGGCTTTATTATTTTTTGATTTAAATTCATTCTTTATCTCCATTTAATAATTAATTTATTTTACTAAATGTAAGATAAAATCTCAACTATTACAAATAACTATAGATTCTATGCTCACTATCTTTTATAGTAGTTACTTTCTTCCGATTAGGGTATATCGCTTCAATACCCATTAATCTCATATATTTTAACACACGATCCCGACCTATCTTAAAACCATCTGCTAATAATTGCTGATATATATAACGATAACCAAATTCTGGATTATCCGTATATATCTCGTCTACTCTATTTAATATGTTTAAATTATAGTTACTAAGCGACTGTTCTTTATAATACGCCGAAGAACGGCTAATTCCTAGTAATTCACATTGTCTTGTCTTAGGTAACTGTTCTAGCTTGGATGCGACAAGACTCTTTCTATTTGATAAATCCAAGCTTCTTAGCTTTCCCACTGCCCAATCTCTCTCTACCGTAGCTTTTCCTAATGCTTTTGCCAGCTCGTCATTCTGCTCCTTGAGTTTATTAATTTCCTCTTGATATTCACTCACTACCTTAGCTGGTTCAAATGCTATCGCTGCATTTGATAAAAATTGCTTCTTCCAATGGGAAATACTATTACTACTAACCTCATATTTAGACGATAGCTGTGATAATGTTACATCCTCTTTTAATAATTCTAACACTATCCTTGTCTTCTCTTCGGCACTGAAATTCCGAACCTGTTTCTTAGTCATTTTTACCTCTTAAGTTATTTTTTCTATTCTAACTTCTTTCCAAGCAAATCTAACTATTTTTTTGTTCAGTTTTTTCAGTCCATTATTGTAGCTACTTGCTTGATACGTGATTTAAATGATTTATAATTTGGAAAATTAGTGTAATGATTAGTAGTATTGCTTTGTGAAGATACTACTTCATTGCGGATATTATAATGATATTGTATACTCATGATATAAACCTGTTTTCAATGGCAATTGGAAATGAATGTCAGTAAATACTTAGATCGGAAATTTTGGTATTTACTGTTTCACTATAAGATTATTGTAAAAAAATTTATTAGTCAATAAAAATTTTTCTATTTAAAAGGAAATAATAACACACTATGTCTATTAGTAAAAATATACAATTATTTTTAACTCTAAGGTTAAGAGAACTAAAATTAAAAAGGCAAGATTTTATAAAAGGTAGCAATGTTTCCAATACTGTTACTAGTAAATTACTAAATGCAACACAAATAAATCCTTCATTTATCACTATACTTAAAATTGCTAATTATTTTAATTGTTCTATAGATGAAGTTATTGGAAGAAATAGTGATATTTTAACTAGCAGTACTAAATATAATTTAAATCTTACTCAAACTGAATTATCAACTAACTTAAAACAGTTTATTAATAATAAATTAATCACTCATAATATGAGTCCATATTATTTATCTAAAACACTTCAATTAGGTGAAACCATTATATTTACTTTCCTAAATAACAAAAATAATACTAAAATATTTAGTTCTCGTATTTTAATTATTTTAGCTGATTATTTTGATGTATCGATTGATAAAATGGTAGGTAGAATATAAAAACTCTTTTGATATATTAAAGTATAATAAAGTATTAGAATACATTTAATCTTTTAAAAAAAGATAAAAACATTTTTTATAGTACAAGAAGTATTCATTATGGATAAAAAAATTGTTATTTGGACTAGTAAAACGCGAATAGTGAATTAATAAGAATAAAATAGAGAAGAAGAAAAGGTAGACAGGATAAGTGTTCATAGGCTATTTTCTGGATTTGAAAAATAAAGAGAATAACCTATGAAAACTGATTTTACCGCATTATTTTGTTTTGTCGATGATTTGTTTAAAGACTTTGATAGAAATACTCTAGTAATTAATAGTAGTAAAACTAAACCTGGTCCAAAAAGTTCTTTAACTAAAAGTGAAGTTTTAACCATATTAATAGGCTATTATCAATCATCGTCAGACTGCTTTAAAAACTATTATAAACACATAATTTTACCTATGCATTCTAAAGATTTTAAATTAGTTTGTTATGAACATTTTAATAAATTGATAGGAGAATATCTACCTCATTTAACAATTTTACTAAATCATTTATTTGATAAATGTAATGGTACTTCATTTGTAGATTCAACATCAATTAGCGTTTGTAAAAATTATCGAATTTATTCACATAAGGTTTTTAATGGCTTAGCTGCTCGAGGAAAAACAACAAAAGGATGGTTTTATGGATTGAAATTACATTTAATCATAAACCCAAAAGGTGGTTTGGTAAAGGCATCTTTTAGCTCAGGCAATAAAGATGATCGTAAACATTTTTCTTCTATGGTTAAAGATATTTTTGGTAAGGTGGTTGGTGATCGTGGTTATATAAGTAAAGGGTTATTTAATGATTTATTTGATAAAAATATTCAGCTTATTACACGAATTAAGAAAGGCATGAAAAATATTTTAATGCCTCTGAGTGATAAAGTACTTCTGCTAAAACGAGCTTTGGTCGAAACTGTTATCAGCAAAATAAAATTGTTAAATAAATTTGAGCATTCAAGGCATAGATCAGTTAAAAATGCCTTCTCTCACATGATCGCTTCTCTTATCAATTACCAGTTGCTTCCTATCAAACCTTCTATAGACTCTTTCCTTAATTTTTGATTCATTTTAATTCGCTATTCGCGTTAGTAAAGGTGGATGCGGCAAAACTAATATATAGCTTAGTGTGATAAGGTAGTGACTTATAGTATGAGTTAGATTATACTAAATGAAAAACTTATGGCAAAGGCATATTCATACGATTTAAGAATACGAGTAATAAAAAGTTTAACAGATGGTAAAACAATAAAAGAGACTGCAGAGATATACTCTATTAGTAGGAAGACTATAATAGAGTGGGTAGAAGTCAAGATTTGATCTTACAGACACTGTAAATTTTATATCTGAATATCTGATAAATTATGACTGTCAGATGAGTATTCAAGATATAAGATTTCATTGTTTTTTTTCAATAGCTAATTTCTTACTATCCTTAAAAGTTTGCATAGGCGTTTTACCATAACAATATTTTCCTGAATGTGGCCGCTCATTATTAAAATGCTCTAACCAAATATCAAGATCTAATTGTAAATCATCAAGATCAGTATAGATCTTTTTCCGCTGTAGAAGTCAAGATTTGATCTTACAGACACTGTAAATTTTATATCTGAATATCTGATAAATTATGACTGTCAGATGAGTATTCAAGATATAAGATTTCATTGTTTTTTTCAATAGCTAATTTCTTACTATCCTTAAAAGTTTGCATAGGCGTTTTACCATAACAATATTTTCCTGAATGTGGTCGCTCATTATTAAAATGCTCTAACCAAATATCAAGATCTAATTGTAAATCATCAAGATCAGTATAGATCTTTTTCCGCATAGCTGTATCAAAGAATTCTTGTTTCATAGTTTTATTAAAACGTTCACACATACCATTTGTTTGAGGAGAATATGCTTTAGTAGTGGTATGTTCTATACCTTCGATACTTAGAAATAATTCAAAAGCATGATGCTCTATATTTCCCTTATATTCTGAACCACGATCTGTAAGAATACGAAGTATTGGTATCCCTTGAGTTTCATACCATGGTAACACTCGATCATTAAGCATATCAGCAGCAGTTAAAGCTGTTTTATCAGTATATAGTTTAGCATCAGCTACTCTGCTATAGCTATCAATAAATACCTGAGAATAAACCTTACCTATACCCTTAAAATTCCCTACATAATATGTATCTTGGCATCCTAGATACCCTGGATGCTGTGTCTCAATCTCTCCATGAGCTTCTTTTTCATTACGACGCTTCTCTAGTACTTGTAACTGAGATTCAGTCAGAACAATACCATCCTGAGCCATCTTTGCTTCTAATGCTTTAAGCCTTTTATTGATATTGTTTAAATCATTACGTAACCAAATTGATCTCACACCTCCAGGTGATACAAGTACACCGCTTTTTTTAAGCTCATTTGATACTCTGAGCTGACCATATGCTGGATATTCTATTGCCATATCCATTACTGCTTTCTCTATCGCTGGATCAACTCTATTCGCTATTATTGGCTTTCTTCGACTAATTTCATACAACGCTTCTTCACCACCAGTTTCATACAGTTCTTTAAATCTGTAATAACTATCTCTACTATAGCCCATCGCTTTACATGCTGATGATATACTACCAAGACTCTTAGCGAGTTCTAGTAATCCTAATTTTGGCTTTATTATTTTTTGATTTAAATTCATTCTTTATCTCCATTTAATAATTAATTTATTTTACTAAATGTAAGATAAAATCTCAACTATTACATCTAATGTTAGCAATAGAAGTTGGTTTATGAGCTTCTGTATACGCGAATAGCGAATTAAAATGAATCAAAAATTAAGGAAAGAGTCTATAGAAGGTTTGATAGGAAGCAACTGGTAATTGATAAGAGAAGCGATCATGTGAGAGAAGGCATTTTTAACTGATCTATGCCTTGAATGCTCAAATTTATTTAACAATTTTATTTTGCTGATAACAGTTTCGACCAAAGCTCGTTTTAGCAGAAGTACTTTATCACTCAGAGGCATTAAAATATTTTTCATGCCTTTCTTAATTCGTGTAATAAGCTGAATATTTTTATCAAATAAATCATTAAATAACCCTTTACTTATATAACCACGATCACCAACCACCTTACCAAAAATATCTTTAACCATAGAAGAAAAATGTTTACGATCATCTTTATTGCCTGAGCTAAAAGATGCCTTTACCAAACCACCTTTTGGGTTTATGATTAAATGTAATTTCAATCCATAAAACCATCCTTTTGTTGTTTTTCCTCGAGCAGCTAAGCCATTAAAAACCTTATGTGAATAAATTCGATAATTTTTACAAACGCTAATTGATGTTGAATCTACAAATGAAGTACCATTACATTTATCAAATAAATGATTTAGTAAAATTGTTAAATGAGGTAGATATTCTCCTATCAATTTATTAAAATGTTCATAACAAACTAATTTAAAATCTTTAGAATGCATAGGTAAAATTATGTGTTTATAATAGTTTTTAAAGCAGTCTGACGATGATTGATAATAGCCTATTAATATGGTTAAAACTTCACTTTTAGTTAAAGAACTTTTTGGACCAGGTTTAGTTTTACTACTATTAATTACTAGAGTATTTCTATCAAAGTCTTTAAACAAATCATCGACAAAACAAAATAATGCGGTAAAATCAGTTTTCATAGGTTATTCTCTTTATTTTTCAAATCCAGAAAATAGCCTATGAACACTTATCCTGTCTACCTTTTCTTCTTCTCTATTTTATTCTTATTCGTTCTTTTTTGAGGTAGTAATTGTAAATAAGGTCGCTCAATATTAAGTTGTGTTTCATGACGGTTATTGTGTTTTTGAACTATCACATCTATAAAATCTTGATATTCTTCAACTGATTTAAAATCATATGAACCACGGAGTAAAAGAGCTTGTTCTAACCTTCTTTTTAGATGTCTATGTGCTGCTTCAACACTGCCATTTTCACGTCCTTTACCTCGATTATTTCTGGTAGCAATCATACCATAATGGGTACATATCTCTTCATAACTTTTAGTTATATCTTCTTCACTATTTGAATAGAGATTTTTAAAAGCTGCTGATAAACTATCTGTTCTATGCTCACGTGGGCATCCACCTAACTTCCATAAAGCATCCTGTAGTGATTGAGATAAAGCAGTAAAACTCTCTCCACCTTGAATAATTTTCATAAACGACCAATTGCTATAAGCTAAGCGAAAGTGATATAAAATATGCTGAAATATCTGACCTTTAATTGTAATATTAATACCTTTTAAGACAGTGAAATCTGATAAACATTGATGTCCAGGTTCATGTAACTGACGAAAAACAATTTCTTTCTCCGGACCACGTAGTGCTTTCCACTTATTAACACGTCTTTGCATAGTTCTTAATATACTATCCGGATATTCTCCAGGATGATGATCCTGTAGATATTCTAATAATGTTAATGATGTTAAATGTGGTATTTGTTCTAATAAAGGCACTATAATTGGTTCCCACACTTTGTCTAAAGGATCATTAATACGTTTAGAAACTTTTTTATATTGTTTTTGTGGTAGCCCTCTTCTTTCTATATTTCTAGCAGTACGTTCTGAAAATCCTGCTTTAGCTGATGCAATAACTTGGTTTAAACCTGCTTTTCTTAATGTCATATATACCTTTACTTGTTGGTGTGTTATTCTTTTCCCAGACATCTTTGCAACTAATTAATTTGTTTAGATGTCTATTTTATTACCGGCAAAGAAAACTGTCACCTCTCGGCAATCATATCTGTCATTGCATACGCTTCTCTTATCAATTACCAGTTGCTTCCTATCAAACCTTCTATAGACTCTTTCCTTAATTTTTGATTCATTTTAATTCGCTATTCGCGTTGTTTTATATGATTCACTAATGATTTGGTTCTTTTGTGCTGCTGTAATAGTGGGGATTTTGATATTCTTCATACTATATTATCCTTTGCTTATGCCACTATAGAATAATATGTATTGCTCACTATTTACTAGACCGCCTTTACAAGACGCTTACGAACATGAAGCATATATAATTTTAGGTAAAGTATCTTGTGATCATGTTCATATATTTATTTCATACCGTCCTCAAGTGGCTTTAAGTAAGCTTGTACAATATCTAAAAGGGAGTAGCTCAAGAATATTATTGCAAGAATTTGCTCATTTAAGGAAACAATTTTGGGCTAGAGGATATATGGCAGTGAGTTCAGGTAATACTACTGACGAAATGATATAGCAAAAATCATTAAGATACTGATAATTTAATAGTATTAAAAACAGCCTCATAGAATGTTTCAAAATCTCCTACAACTTTCCTAATTTCATTTTTTATCTTAAACCAGTAATGCTCTATAGGATTCAAATCAGGAGAGTAAGTTGGTAAAAACAGTATGCTACAACCAACGGATTCAATTAACTCCTTAACTTTAGAATTTTTATGAAAATTAATGTTATCCATAATGACGGTTTGCCCAGATTGTAATTCTGTAATTAATACATCCCTAATATAAGTTTTAAAGACCTCTGTATTACAACTACCTTCAAATATCATAGGAGCAATAAGATGACCATTACAAAGACCAGCTATCATACTTATTCTCAATTTATGTTGATACACCTTTGCTCCATAACACCTTTGTCCTATAATATTCCATCCATACTCCTTGCAAACATTATCCTCTATTCCAGATTCATCAAGATATACTAATTTATCTTTTGTAATGGTTTTTATCTTTGCAATAAATTCATTTCTTAATTCAATATCTCTTTTCGGGTGATAATAGGTTTTTTTATAGCTATAACCAAGTTTTCTGATTTGTCTTAAAATAGTTACAGATGAAATATTACCCCATTGCTTTGCTAAATCCTTTGATGTTTTATTCATATTAGCTTTGAAAAATTCTTTAAAAGATTCTAAATCTTTGATCTTATGACTATGCCCTTTCTGATAACCAGTTGCTGCCTCTAAAGTACCTTGCTTATCTTTTAATTTCTTCCATTTATATATAGTATCACGACTTACATTAAATAATTTACTTACCTTACTTATTCGTATCCCTGCTTCTACAGCTTTTATGACTCTTAGTCTTAGTTCTATTGCATACGCTCGTGCCATATCTCTTTCACATACTTATTAATATTTGCTTACTATAACATGATACTCTCTCTTTGTCAGTACCTTAATGACTTATGCTATACAGCAGTATATTGATGCACAAGAAGGTGAGCCAGTAAATGATGATCGATTTCTAATCGATTCCACTTTATAACCCCTCAGCTTATAGCTGAGGGTTGTTTAGTTACTTCTAATATAGGCTCAACAAAAATTTACACAATCATTGCAAAAGACTCTATTTACACTACAAATGCGATAGAATCGTTGAATAGCCAATTGAGAAAAGTTACTAAGAATAAACGCATCTTTCCAAATGATGACGCAGTATTTAAGGTTTTATATCTGACAATTGATTATATTACCAAGAAATGGTCTATGCCTATACCAAATTGGAATGAAGCTATGGCTCATTTTATGATCAAATTTGATGGTAGAATTTAATGGCTCACGAAATTTACACAATTGATGAAACAGAGCCTTTGTTTCGATTCTTTTTTCCATCTTGCCAGTTTAGCTTTAAGAGCTTCTTGTTGTGCTTCAGCTAAAGCCTTGGCTTTTTCTGCTTTGATTTGTTCTTTAGCTATTTTAGCCTCTTGAGCTTTAATGCTTTTACTAGCATTAGGCTTAACTGATTTAGCTCCAGTTAATTTAGCACTCTCGAGCTTTGGTGCTTGTGCTACTACTTGCTTATCGAAGACTACTACTTGTTTTTTAAGAATCGGCGTCACAACACTTACGGGTACTTTAAGCTTTAATGTAGATTTTTCTGTTTGCATAATATTTGACTAGCTGTTTTTGAATTTATTTATTTCATCAACATTAAGTCCAGTAGCAACAGATATAGTATTCAGATCTATATTTTGAGCTAATAGGTTTTTTGCTACTGCATATTTTTCCTCTTGTCTACCGAGCTGCATGCCTTCAGCTTTACCGAGCTGCATACCTTTTTCTATTCCCTGTTGTTCCCAGTGGTGAGCAAGACTAGTCATAAGTTTTTCTCCTTGTTCAGTATTTAAGCGGCTTTTGAGCATTTTCGCGAGTTCTATTTTATCAGATTTTTCTATTTTAATCAATGTATAGGTTAGAATTAGCTCTAGATAATCAATACCGATATTCAGTTGTGCAATTTGAGGCAATAGATCAGCTATTTCATACCATCTTTTAAGTAAGTTTCGCTCGTGTATATGTTTCATGAAGAACTGCAAAACCCCTGCCCAAGTTTTTTTCTTTAGCTCATCGTCAGGAATATCATGGACATTAATTACTTGGTGGTCTTGAGTCCAAATATCTTGCATTAGTTCTTTATGCTGGCATAGATCCCAAATATTCTTCGGAGCATTATATTTCTTTTTGCCATTATAAAACACTAGTGGATACACAAAAGGCAAATGTTTAGATTTAGGATTAAGAGTTAAATGCCTTGCTGCAATATCCGTCATATACTTAAAGAGCCTAAAAGCCATGAAGTGATCAGGAGTACTTTGATGCTCTAGTAGAACCCAAAGATATCCAGTATCATCTTTAAACTTAGCTGAGAATAGAATATCAGATATAGAGTGTTTTAGATCTGCTTCAACAAAGCTTTCCTTTTCCATCTTAAGGCTATGAGAAGAGAACATAGCCTTAATTTCCTTTGGTAGATGCATCTCAAAGAACTCTTTAGCTACTATTGGGTTCTCTAAGGCTTTACGAATAAAAGCATCATGTTTTGGATGCTCAGAAGTATCACTATTAGCACTTAAATCTTCTTCTTTGCTACTAATATCTTTTTCATTCATTGTATTGGTTCTATTTCATTGCTAACAGTTTTTTTCAGTATCATCAACATTATAATGGCGCAATTAAGCAGAGTGATCATAATAATCACTGCTTAAATTGCCGTTGTTTTTCATAGTGTCATTTCATATTCCTGATACCTTGATTAGAGCCTATTTTCTGCTTTTCGACGAAGCCAATTTTGCAGATAAGAGTTTGCAAGCTCGGAATCTTCTATAAGAATGATATTTTCGGCATTATGTTTATCGGCAGCAGCAGTAAAGTTAAAAGAGCCTGTGATTACTTTCTGTTCATCAATAATTATCACTTTATTATGAGCTATTCCTGGAACTCTATCTATCCATACATCAATTTTTGCTCTCTGTAGCTCATGTAATGTGGAGAATTTTTGCTTCAAATTACTCCGATCTAACAAAATCTTAACTTTTACTCCACGCTCTTTAGCATTAATTAGAGCAGTTGTAATTAACGTATCACTCATACCGTATGCATGCATGTAAATAGATTTTTCGGCTCTATTGATCTGAGCTGCGATAAATTGCGTGCATCCTGATGGCGGAGTAAAACAAGTACTAACTTTACTTCTTGCAAGCTGCGTAATATTAAAATGCTTTATTTGTGGAGTATGCTTTTTAGATATTTTTTCTTGCTCCGCTAATTCAATGAAATAATTAAGATTTTGTGAGCAGATGCCTATTATAATACCAACAATAAGAGCAATAAATACACTTATAAATTTATTATTTTTTTGCTTCATAATTCTTTAAGCTATTGAATCGCACAATTAGTTTTTCAAGACAGTGTCTTAGACTATACGGAATCTATTTCTTTTTTGTCATTTTTTCCATCAGATTATCAGGATCTTTAGCTTTTCCTAAAACACTGACATTACAATCTTGTATTGTAACGTCATTTGCCCCTGTGACAGTCAAATATCTTGGGAATTTAGTAGTTACTAAATACGCAGTACCTCCTGCTACTATCGCTGAAAATAATACCACTAAGCACATATTCTTTAAAAAATTATGATTGCTACACTCGACAACATAAGCAGCACTAGCAGATAGTTTTTTACTATATTCATCTAGCCTTTGATCTACTGAACTTAAATGTTTTGTGATATGAGATGTTAAACCGTGACTTACTTGATCTATTTCTGTTTTGTATTTCTGTATTTCCTCTGCGTAACCACTGATAATAGTACTATATGAGTCATGCAATGATTTTGTGTACTCTTTTTGGATTTTGTCCAGTTCTTTGGCAACATCCGGTATGATATTTGTTACTGCTACCTTTGTTTTGTCCGGCAGTACTGTTAAAACTCCCACTTCATTTTGCAGTATCTCATATTGATTTTTTTGGGCAGTAATAGTTTCATCAAACGTTTTGATTGCATCATTAAGTTGTTTTGCGCTACTAGATAGCACTTTGCTCAATTCTTGCTGCTGCTTCTCCAGTGCTTTAGTCGAAAAACTTAATTGATGTTTTAATTTGTTCATTGCGTCGTCATCAATAAGCTCGATACTCGGTCCTACATTAAGAGGAGTGGCTAATTGTGATGATTCTTCACTATTGACGGTATTGTGAGCATTTTCTTCGACCTCTAATATATTTTGCTTCTCTTCTAAATCTTGATTTTGATTATTTGATTCTTGTTGCATATTGATTCCTCATTTTTAGTGTTAATATTTAAGTTTCAGGTTAATTTTAAAGCTATGTCGCTTGGTTGTGTGTTTTCTAGTGCTGTTTCAGACTCTGTATCAGATATTGCATTAATATCGTGACCTGTGCTTGCCATAGAACCTAATTGGGTATTTTCAGTATCGCTATCATGGCTTGATACTTTTTCTTTTAAAGCTTGCTCTAATGCCGCTTCGTCAGACAAAGACCAAGGAATATAGCCTTTGTTTTTGCGTTCTACTTGTGCTGGGGTAAGTTGTAGCTTTGTTATACGTATTTGCGGATCAGGAAGACCTACAAAACATTCAAGGTCCTTAAGGCTTGCTATATCATTTGTTGTAATTAAGGATTTTCTTTTTTCTTGCTCTGTGTATGAGACGCCATCTCTATGTTCATGGGCTCCATATGAGGTATTTTTTTGCTGCGATGCATACTCAATATTGCCAAATATATCAGTAATTAAACGAGCAGTACTTGGATCGGTACTTCTAAACATAAATTTAGTAGCAAACTGATCGAATAAAGTATTTCCTGCATAATGACCATATTTGTCAAAGAGCTGATTTAAAGACTGAGTTGCCGCCATCACGCAACCACCATATTTACGAGATTCCGCAAGTAATGTTGAAAGAGAATTAAGCCGACCAAGACTTGCCAGCTCATCTATTACAAACCACATACGTCTTTGCTCGTTAATACCTGATTCTACTAAATAAGAGACTGCAATCTCTAATATGCAGGCAAGTAGCGGTAGAGTCACATCACGTTGCGACGGGCTACTCGATAAGAAAAGCCAGCTATTACTACCTTTTTCAATATTTTGAAAATACTGCTTTAAAGAAAATTGCTGCTTGCTATCTTGTAACAAACAAATTGGTCTTACCGAGGTAGTCATGACAGACAAAATAGATTCTACAGTAGCACTAAACAAAATGCGATACATTATGTAACAATATAAACAAACTGTTATAAGTTATCAATTCAAGATATAGAGTTTAGCACTAATTTTATGTTAAAGTTTCAGTTAACCAAGTTGGTTAACTATAACCGGATGATCCAATGGTGCAGCTAAGGCAGCCCGTACGGTAGCATGGTTTTGGAGTTTTTGGTAAGATCATTGATGGTATTATGTGTTTATAATACATAAGAACCTCGTTTAGGAGATTAATTTTTTCATTCAATACTCCAACTTAAAATTAGCTTGGTCTAATTACTAACGTAGGAGGTTGTATGACAAATAAAAAGAATGCTAAACAGAAGTTATCTGTAATTAATCCTGATGCAGCTGGTATAGATATTGGTTCAAGAGAACATTACGTTTGTGTATAGCATAAGTCATTAAGGTACTGACAAAGAGAGAGTATCATGTTATAGTAAGCAAATATTAATAAGTATGTGAAAGAGATATGGCACGAGCGTATGCAATAGAACTAAGACTAAGAGTCATAAAAGCTGTAGAAGCAGGGATACGAATAAGTAAGGTAAGTAAATTATTTAATGTAAGTCGTGATACTATATATAAATGGAAGAAATTAAAAGATAAGCAAGGTACTTTAGAGGCAGCAACTGGTTATCAGAAAGGGCATAGTCATAAGATCAAAGATTTAGAATCTTTTAAAGAATTTTTCAAAGCTAATATGAATAAAACATCAAAGGATTTAGCAAAGCAATGGGGTAATATTTCATCTGTAACTATTTTAAGACAAATCAGAAAACTTGGTTATAGCTATAAAAAAACCTATTATCACCCGAAAAGAGATATTGAACTAAACAACCCTCAGCTATAAGCTGAGGGGTTATAAAGTGGAATCGATTAGAAATCGATCATCATTCACAGGTTCACCTTCCTGTTCATCAATATAGTGCTGTATCATTTCATCAGTTATATTACCTGAACTGACTGCCATATAGCCCCTAGCCCACAAATGATTTGTAATAGTTGAGATTTTATCTTACATTTAGTAAAATAAATTAATTATTAAATGGAGATAAAGAATGAATTTAAATCAAAAAATAATAAAGCCAAAATTAGGATTACTAGAACTCGCTAAGAGTCTTGGTAGTATATCATCAGCATGTAAAGCGATGGGCTATAGTAGAGATAGTTATTACAGATTTAAAGAACTGTATGAAACTGGTGGTGAAGAAGCGTTGTATGAAATTAGTCGAAGAAAGCCAATAATAGCGAATAGAGTTGATCCAGCGATAGAGAAAGCAGTAATGGATATGGCAATAGAATATCCAGCATATGGTCAGCTCAGAGTATCAAATGAGCTTAAAAAAAGCGGTGTACTTGTATCACCTGGAGGTGTGAGATCAATTTGGTTACGTAATGATTTAAACAATATCAATAAAAGGCTTAAAGCATTAGAAGCAAAGATGGCTCAGGATGGTATTGTTCTGACTGAATCTCAGTTACAAGTACTAGAGAAGCGTCGTAATGAAAAAGAAGCTCATGGAGAGATTGAGACACAGCATCCAGGGTATCTAGGATGCCAAGATACATATTATGTAGGGAATTTTAAGGGTATAGGTAAGGTTTATTCTCAGGTATTTATTGATAGCTATAGCAGAGTAGCTGATGCTAAACTATATACTGATAAAACAGCTTTAACTGCTGCTGATATGCTTAATGATCGAGTGTTACCATGGTATGAAACTCAAGGGATACCAATACTTCGTATTCTTACAGATCGTGGTTCAGAATATAAGGGAAATATAGAGCATCATGCTTTTGAATTATTTCTAAGTATCGAAGGTATAGAACATACCACTACTAAAGCATATTCTCCTCAAACAAATGGTATGTGTGGTACGCCAGGATAAGCCTGATTGAATTAGTTGGTGAGATTCCAACATGGCTAAGACCTAGCAAGTCAGCTATAACTGAGTTTTGCACTGCATGTGGTAACGTATGCGGTGAAGTGTAAACAAGGCGAATATAGGCCGAAACAAAAGTGAACGACATGAGAGCCTCGAGAACCCGTAATGTATTGGAAGCCGACGCAGTCGCCGAAGCGGAAGGCAATAGAGTATTAATCATAAATGCAAGATTAATGCTATCCAACGGGGTATGCGTCGTCGGCATGTATGAAAATGTTCAATCGAGGAACCTGGGAGGTCCCATTTGCTCCCGAAAGGGTAATTACTACCGAAGCGGTCTGCAAGGTAGGAGTGATGGCACGTGGGAAGTCAGATGGTTTCATAGTACTGAAAAAGTGAGGTAATGCTCATGGAGGGAAGGAGACCACAGCAAGTAAGTGTTCAATCGGAACAGAAAGAGCAATCACCGAGTTGCAAAGCTTTCCAAACGAAGGTTGCAACACTAATATCAAGAGCAAAACAAATCCGTAATGTACCTCATAGAACTTTGGCACATTTAATAGATAAAGATTGGTTAAAAGAATCTTGGAAACATCTACGCAAAGGTGCTAGCTATGGTATCGATGCAGTCAGTTATCAAGATTATTCCAGTAATCTTGATAATAACCTAACTACGCTCCATAGTAGGTTAAAAGAGGGACGCTATAATCCAGCACCAGTCAGGAGAGTTTATATTCCTAAACTGGATGGAAAACTACGACCTCTTGGATTGCCAACTACTGAAGACAAAATTGTACAGAATGCTGTATCATACATTTTATCTACAATTTATGAGCAGGAATTCCTATCTATGTCTTATGGTTTTAGACCTGGTAGGAATGCTCATCAAGCTATAGAAGGAGTGAAAGCAGCAATTGTACAAGGTAAGGTATCTTGGGTAGTAGATGCGGATATTGAATCGTTCTTTGATAGTATAAATCATGAGTGGCTAATGAAGTTTATAAGCCATAGGATAGCAGATAAGCGAATATTATCATTAATACAGAAATGGCTTAATGCAGGTGTTATGGAAGAAGGTAAAATAACTAAAGCAGCAAGTGGGTCACCACAAGGTGGAGTTATAAGCCCTCTTTTAGCAAATATCTATCTTCATTATGTCCTTGACTTATGGGTAAAGAAAGTTGTCAAAAAGCAAGTATCAGGAGAAATGCACAGCTTTCGTTATGCAGATGATAGTGTGCCACGAGTGCAAAGGAAGTTACATGAAGCCATAAGTGTAAATTGAATTTGTGCGTAACTATATAAGAGATGGAAGTAGGCCTTCCGAAGCCGCTTTACAGGAAGAGGCTTCAAACCACTCTAAGCTGCGTTGGTTAAGAGCCAAGGTGGTGAGCGTTAGAGAAAAGGTACCTTGCAAGGTATCAGGTAAGAATCAAGGAGATGAAGCGATTAAACCATTGCTGAAGTGTCGAAAGCGTATAGATGAGATCAAAACTGAGGGGTAGTCGTTAACTCAGGATAAATTTGGCGGGAACCTGTTTACTGGCCAAGTGGTCTCCGGCATAGAGGTGGCATGAAGTTGATTTAGGCTCTTATGTGGAACGTGGGAACTTGTGTATTGATGCAAAGGGAGCGATGCAAGTGGAAGCCCCACGAGTATCTGAGTACCAAAGCAGTACATAGGGGCGGATTGGCTCGTAGTAGTGATGAAGCTGTTGAAAGGCAGTGGAGCAAAGGGGCTGAGTTATCCGTTTTATTGATTAGTCAACTAATAAGAATTGGGAGGAGCTAAATTGAATAAAACAAAACCATTTTGTATTTCCAAGAAAAGTATAATGGCAGCTTGGGAAAGAGTTAAAGCGAACAAAGGTACCTATGGGGTTGATGAAGAATCAATTGAAGATTTTGCATTAAACCTAAAGGATAACCTTTATAAGTTATGGAACCGGATGTCATCTGGTACGTATTTTCCTCCACCTGTAAAGGCGGTAGAAATAGCAAAATCAGATGGTAGCAAACGCTTGTTAGGTATTCCAACTGTGGCAGATAGAATTGCACAAGCAGTGGTTAAAGAGCAGCTTGAGCAATTAGTGGAGCAAAAATTTCATGAAGATTCTTATGGGTATCGTCCTAGGAAATCGGCATTGGATGCAGTTGGAGTAGCAAGGCAGCGATGTTGGCGGCAAGATTGGTGTATTGATCTGGACATCAAGAATTTCTTTGATAGTTTGGATCATCAATTAATGATGAAAGCCATAAGATTCCATAGCGAAGAAAAGTGGATCCATCTTTATGTGGAGCGGTGGCTTCAAGCCCCTTTACAATTGGAGAGTGGAGAACTGATAGAAAGGCAGTCTGGTACTCCTCAGGGAGGAGTGGCGAGTCCTTTGTTGGCAAACATTTTCATGCATCATGCATTTGATGATTGGATGAGAAGGAACTATCCAGAAGTAAGGTTTGAACGTTTTGCAGATGATATTTTAGCACATTGTAGTTCACAAAAGCAGGCTAAGAAAGTACTGGAGGAGATTAAGATTAGACTAAAAGAGTGTGGTCTTGAACTACATCCAGAAAAGACGAAAATAGTGTATTGTAAAGATGATGATCGGAGAGGCTCTTATGAGCATGAAAGCTTTGATTTTCTTGGCTATACATTTAGACCACGATTATCAATGAATAAATATGATAAAACTTTTGTTAACTTTACACCTGCAATTAGTAAGCAAGCTGCAAACCGTATCAGAAAGGAGATAAGGAGTTGGAGAATACATCTGCGAAGTGATAAAACTCTTACTGACCTAGCGAGGATGTTTAATGCACATGTACAAGGATGGGTAAATTATTATGGACGATATTATAAATCGGCTATGTATCCATTTTTACGTAACATGGAGCGTTTTCTAATACGTTGGGTAATGAGGAAATACAAAAGATTTCAAGGTTACAAGAAACGAGCAAGGAATTGGTTAGGGTGTGTGCGAAAGCGTGAACCTAGACTATTTGTTCATTGGAGGTTAGGCCTTGGATCAAGGTTTGATAATGGGAGCGGTGTAAGCTGAGAGGTTTACGCACCGTTCTGCGAGAGACTGGAGGGGAGGTTCCTTCGGTCTACTCACCTATTATTCTGCTTTCAGTATAGGCAAGATGCGATTAACTTCTTAAATATGCTTAAAGAACGTTTTAGAAAGTTTAGCCTAAAACTAAATGAAGAGAAAACGAAACTCTGTCGTTTTGGCAGGTATGCTAAGCGGGATTCAGTACTACGTAATGAGAAAAGAGTGACGTTTAACTTCTTAGGTTTTACTCTGTACAACGGAATTAGTCGACAGGGTAAGTATATAGTAGGATGCCGTACTCAATCACAAAGATTAAGTGCATCAATGAATAAGGTAACAATGTGGTGTAAGGAAAATAGACATCAAGCTATTGCTTGGCAGGCTCGTTACTTAAATGCCATGTTGCAAGGACACTATAACTATTATGGTGTTACCAATAACTTTAAAAGTGTTGCAGCATTTTATCGTCATGTAATAAAAGTATGGCATCGCTACTTAAGCCGAAGAAGCCAAAGGGCTAAGTTGGCTTGGGAAAAGTATATGCGAATTTTAAACGATTATCCGCTTATAAAACCCCGCTTACCTCATACGGTTTATGCTACAAGTTGATAGCTTGCTGAAGAGCCCATTGCGGGAAATCCGCACGATGTGGTTCTGTGAGGGGTGTAGGGAGCAATCTCTACATCTACTCGATAACGTTTTAATAAAACTATGAAACAAGAATTCTTTGATACAGCTATGCGGAAAAAGATCTATACTGATCTTGATGATTTACAATTAGATCTTGATATTTGGTTAGAGCATTTTAATAATGAGCGACCACATTCAGGAAAATATTGTTATGGTAAAACGCCTATGCAAACTTTTAAGGATAGTAAGAAATTAGCTATTGAAAAAAACAATGAAATCTTATATCTTGAATACTCATCTGACAGTCATAATTTATCAGATATTCAGATATAAAATTTACAGTGTCTGTAAGATCAAATCTTGACTTCTACACTTCATAATGTGTTGTAGCAACTAATTCCTTTATCACTGCTCTTATTGATAACCATACAATTAAATTATCATGTTTTTGCCTATTATAATGTATTGATATCCTTTCAAATTCAGGATAATTAGCTATATCTTCTTCTTCAACATATGGCATGAACATTGCTAATGATTCATTCACCATTGCTTTATCTGGAGAGCTGGCTAATATTTCTTTTTCTACTACATCATTTAGATTTATCACATGATTAATATTGTGAATATTACTATCAAGAAAAATATGATCAAAATTCTGCTCTAATAGTACGCGAATAGCGAACTAAACAACCCTCAGCTATAAGCTGAGGGGTTATAAAGTGGAATCGATTAGAAATCGATCATCATTCACAGGTTCACCTTCCTGTTCATCAATATAGTGCTGTATCATTTCATCAGTTATATTACCTGAACTGACTGCCATATAGCCCCTAGCCCACAAATGATTGCCCCAAAATTGTTTTCGTAAATGAGTAAATTCTTGCAATAAAATTCTTGAGCTAATGCCTTTTAAATACTGTATAGCAAAAATCATTAAGATACTGACAATTTAATAGTATTAAAAACAGCCTCATAGAATGTTTCAAAATCTCCTACAACTTTCCTAATTTCATTTTTTATCTTAAACCAGTAATGCTCTATAGGATTCAAATCAGGAGAGTAAGTTGGTAAAAACAGTATGCTACAACCAACGGATTCAATTAACTCCTTAACTTTAGAATTTTTATGAAAATTAATGTTATCCATAATGACGGTTTGCCCAGATTGTAATTCTGTAATTAATACATCCCTAATATAAGTTTTAAAGACCTCTGTATTACAACTACCTTCAAATATCATAGGAGCAATAAGATGACCATTACAAAGACCAGCTATCATACTTATTCTCAATTTATGTTGATACACCTTTGCTCCATAACACCTTTGTCCTATAATATTCCATCCATACTCCTTGCAAACATTATCCTCTATTCCAGATTCATCAAGATATACTAATTTATCTTTTGTAATGGTTTTTATCTTTGCAATAAATTCATTTCTTAATTCAATATCTCTTTTCGGGTGATAATAGGTTTTTTTTATAGCTATAACCAAGTTTTCTGATTTGTCTTAAAATAGTTACAGATGAAATATTACCCCATTGCTTTGCTAAATCCTTTGATGTTTTATTCATATTAGCTTTGAAAAATTCTTTAAAAGATTCTAAATCTTTGATCTTATGACTATGCCCTTTCTGATAACCAGTTGCTGCCTCTAAAGTACCTTGCTTATCTTTTAATTTCTTCCATTTATATATAGTATCACGACTTACATTAAATAATTTACTTACCTTACTTATTCGTATCCCTGCTTCTACAGCTTTTATGACTCTTAGTCTTAGTTCTATTGCATACGCTCGTGCCATATCTCTTTCACATACTTATTAATATTTGCTTACTATAACATGATACTCTCTCTTTGTCAGTACCTTAATGACTTATGCTATACTAACTTGCTAAGAGATATTTGCGGCTTATATGAGATAAACATATGTAACGCGAATAGTGAATTAATAAGAATAAAATAGAGAAGAAGAAAAGGTAGACAGGATAAGTGTTCATAGGCTATTTTCTGGATTTGAAAAATAAAGAGAATAACCTATGAAAACTGATTTTACCGCATTATTTTGTTTTGTCGATGATTTGTTTAAAGACTTTGATAGAAATACTCTAGTAATTAATAGTAGTAAAACTAAACCTGGTCCAAAAAGTTCTTTAACTAAAAGTGAAGTTTTAACCATATTAATAGGCTATTATCAATCATCGTCAGACTGCTTTAAAAACTATTATAAACACATAATTTTACCTATGCATTCTAAAGATTTTAAATTAGTTTGTTATGAACATTTTAATAAATTGATAGGAGAATATCTACCTCATTTAACAATTTTACTAAATCATTTATTTGATAAATGTAATGGTACTTCATTTGTAGATTCAACATCAATTAGCGTTTGTAAAAATTATCGAATTTATTCACATAAGGTTTTTAATGGCTTAGCTGCTCGAGGAAAAACAACAAAAGGATGGTTTTATGGATTGAAATTACATTTAATCATAAACCCAAAAGGTGGTTTGGTAAAGGCATCTTTTAGCTCAGGCAATAAAGATGATCGTAAACATTTTTCTTCTATGGTTAAAGATATTTTTGGTAAGGTGGTTGGTGATCGTGGTTATATAAGTAAAGGGTTATTTAATGATTTATTTGATAAAAATATTCAGCTTATTACACGAATTAAGAAAGGTATGCAATGACAGATATGATTGCCGAGGGGTGACAGTTTTCTTTGCCGGTAATAAAATAGACATCTAAACAATTTAATTAGTTGCAAAGATGTCTGGAAAAAGAATAACACACCAACAAGCGCAGGTATATATGACATTAAGAAAAGCAGGTTTAAACCAAGTTATTGCATCAGCTAAAGCAGGATTTTCAGAACGTACTGCTAGAAATATAGAAAGAAGAGGGCTACCACAAAAACAATATAAAAAAGTTTCTAAACGTATCAATGATCCTTTAGACAAAGTGTGGGAACCAATTATAGTGCCTTTATTAGAACAAATACCACATTTAACATCATTAACATTATTAGAATATCTGCAGGATCATCATCCTGGAGCTCTCCTTTAGGAGAATAGCCGCGTTCACGGCAAGCATTATCTTCTATACCAGATTCATCTAAAAATACTAATCTATCCTTACTTATAGTTTTTAATTTCTCTATAAACTCTTTCCTTGCTTTTTCATCCCTTTTGGGGTGAAGAAAAGTTTTTTTATAGCTATAGTTTAATTTTCTAATCAACTTTGATATCGTAGAAGCTGATATATTACCCCATCTCAATGCTAATTCTTTTGAGGTGTTATCTTTATTTTGTTTAATAAAATTCTCAAATTCTTGTAAATCCTTTACTTTATGGCTATGACCATTTTGGTAGCCTGTCTTGGGATGTATGTCTCCTGTTTCTTTCCTAAGATTTTTCCATTCATATATTGCTTTACGGCTTATTTTAAATACTTCTCTTGCTTCTATTACGCTTCTTCCTGAATCTAGATATTCTATTACTTTCTTTCTCAAATCATATGAATAGGGGGCAGGCATATAGTTTTCTTCTTATTATAACAAATATTTTTTACCTTGTCTCTACCTTAATTATTTAAGCTCGTTCTTTTTTTAGGTAGTAATTGCAAATGAGGTCGCTCAATATTAAGTTGTGCTTCATGACGGTTATTGTGCTTCTGAACTATAATATCTATAAAACCTTGATATTCTTCAACTGATTTAAAATCATATGAACCACGGAGTAAAAGAGCTTGTTCTAACCTTCTTTTTAGATGTCTATGTGCTGCTTCAACACTGCCATTTTCATGTCCTTTACCTCGATTATTTCTGGTAGCAATCATACCATAATGGGTACATATCTCTTCATAACTTTTAGTTATATCTTCTTCACTATTTGAATAGAGATTTTTAAAAGCTGCTGATAAACTATCTGTTCTATGCTCACGTGGGCATCCACCTAACTTCCATAAAGCATCCTGTAGTGATTGAGATAAAGCAGTAAAACTCTCTCCACCTTGAATAATTTTCATAAACGACCAATTGCTATAAGCTAAGCGAAAGTGATATAAAATATGCTGAAATACCTGACCTTTAATTGTAATATTAATACCTTTTAAGACAGTGAAATCTGATAAACATTGATGTCCAGGTTCATGTAACTGACGGAAAACGATTTCCTTCTCCGGACCATATAGCGCTTTCCACTTACTAACACGTCTTTGCATAGTTCTTAATATACTATCCGGATATTCTCCAGGATGATGATCCTGCAGATATTCTAATAATGTTAATGATGTTAAATGTGGTATTTGTTCTAATAAAGGCACTATAATTGGTTCCCACACTTTGTCTAAAGGATCATTGATACGTTTAGAAACTTTTTTATATTGTTTTTGTGGTAGCCCTCTTCTTTCTATATTTCTAGCAGTACGTTCTGAAAATCCTGCTTTAGCTGATGCAATAACTTGGTTTAAACCTGCTTTTCTTAATGTCATATATACCTGCGCTTGTTGGTGTGTTATTCTTTTTCCAGACATCTTTGCAACTAATTAAATTGTTTAGATGTCTATTTTATTACCGGCAAAGAAAACTGTCACCCCTCGGCAATCATATCTGTCATTGCATAGGTGACCAAATATCGATATAATATATTGGTTGGTGATATTGGTAGGAGAGTCAAGGACCTAACCCAAGAGATATGTAAGGATAATGGTGTAGAGATATTAAGAGGGAAGATAGCTTCAAATCACGTACATATCTATGTATCTGTGCCACCTTATCAAAGTATTAGTAAGGTGGTACAGTATCTAAAAGGAAAGAGTTCAAGGAAGATTCAGCAGGAGTTTTCAGAATTACGGAAACAGTATTGAGGTAAACACTTATGGGCTGTTGGATATTTTGTCAGAACCACAGGCAATGTGACTGACCAAATGATCAAGGATTATATTGATAAACATGAATCGAGAGATGATAAGTTTGGAAACTTTCAAGTTGAAAACTAGCTATAGCTAAGGCATTGATGCCGTAATCTTAAGCCCTGCATTTGCAATGCAGGGTGGTTAACTATTTTTTGATTTAAATTCATTCTTTATCTCCATTTAATAATTAATTTATTTTACTAAATGTAAGATAAAATCTCAACTATTACAGATTGTAAGAATTGACAATTAATATAATATTCCTTTTAAATAGAAAGGTTTTTATTGACTGGCAATAATTTTTATAATAATCTTATGATAGATATGAATATATTAAGTTAAGTACTGTATATTTAGTAAAAAGCCAGTAAATACCAAAATTTCCGATCTAAGTATTTACTGACATTCATTTCCAATTGCCATTGAAAACAGATTTTACGTAATGACACTATCACATACCTCCTATAAAATCAAGTCCCTATCATCTTTCGGGCATATAAAACCTTCAACACATCAACAATTTCAGCACAATTCCAATAATTTAGCATCTTTTATATCTAAATTACGCTTTTTAGTACAATTACTGCCGTTTATTTGTACTTTCATTTGCTTTAGGGATTCTTCGAAATTTCAAACATCAGGAGGGTATTAATATGATCCTCTCTAATATCAATACTAAATTATATCAAATAGAAAGCGATATCTGCATTTTAAATAAAATGATGCATGATTTACGAGTTAGTTTTGCAAGTGATTATAAACAACTTGGTACTGACTTAAGGCTTATAGCTACACAGCAAATACAGCTAGAAAAAACACTTGGAATGATTGTAGATAATTTGAAAAACAAAACTGCTTTGAATAAAGAAAGGGGATTAGATGAATGTTTTAATAACTTAAATTATATTTTAACTAGGCATTAACACAATGAATTTATTAAATAATAGAATATCTATCGAATCAACTAACCCCCAAGATTTTTATTGTACTAGGAAACAACAATATAATCAAGAGTTAACAATTGATGATAATAGAAATTATATTTCTATTATTCCTTGTTTGTTTGCAGCTGTTTTAAATGCATACTCTAATAAGTTACTACCTAGGGATATAGTATTTTTTGTGCAACTACTTAACTTGTACAGTGCAGCTTTAAATAAGAATCAAAAGACTATAATTTATTCTTCAGAAAAACTTGCAAAGCTTCTTGGGTATAAGGCTAAAGAAAAAAGCAATATGCGTAGTATTGTCTTAAGAAGAATTAAAAAACTTGAACAGTTAGGTTTGTTAAATGTTACTAGACATAAAGACAAGAAAGGTTCAGATAAAGTTAACGAGCTAATTCCTATACTACCAAATCACTTATACGACAAACTAAAATATGAACCATCTAATTTTAATGTAGATAACTTAAGACTTAAAGGTGAATCTAATATTCAGCATATTTTACGTACTAAGTTATTTACTCCTGTAGATCTTGAGTTTATGAAAAGCTTATTTGACGATGCTACTATCACAGCTACACAGAAGCTGTTTTACTTAAACTGCATTATTACTGCTTATAAAAATTATCAAACTACAGGTAAATTATCTTTTGCTGCTACTTCAAAGGAGTTAATGAGAACGAATAATATAAGTAGAGATACATTAACAAGAATACTTAACTACATAAAGAACCAATATCCTGATTACTTCATAGAAGTATGGCATAGTTATACAAAGTCAGATTATATTGATTCTAACCGCTATGATAAATCAATTTTTGTTATATCTATTAATCTTCTTGTCATTCCTCAATCTTTCTTTAACAAGAACAATGTAACAGTTCAAGAAGAAATAGAGCAAACAAAAAAAGTAGAAGAACAAGTAGAATATAGGGATATTGATAATGCATGTTTAGTTGCAAATAATGAAACTCAGAAACCTGATACTTATGCTGGTTTTCAGGCGGCATACTTAAAATGGAAGCCTAGTATACTTAAAATGGAAGCCCATAATAATAAAGATATAATAATAAAAAAAGAAAGTAATAAAAATATAGATGCAAATATCGTAGCAGAAAACGATCAGATAAAACCACAAACATTTATACAAACCTCAAATTCAGAGCATTTGGAAAGTGAGCTTTGCTCACTTTCATCTAAATCTTTAAAAAATATTATTAAGGATTTTATGGATGTTTTACCAACTCTGCCTGATACAAACAATGAAGATGCTTCTAGCACCATCAAGGATATATCTGACAAAAAAAATAAAATAAACATTCCAAACAAATGTAATACTGTTATCCATAATAAAACAACCTCTCAATCTAAAGCAATCAATGACAGGAAACATTACAGGCAACATAAAGACCTCAGGCACTTCTATCCACTATCAGAGGAGGAGGCAAATATGCTGAACTTTAAAGCAAATAGAGAATTTAGTACTAACTTCACAAACCAGTTACTGCTTAAATTATACATCAAATATCCTGAGAAGAGATTTAAGAACAAATTTACCTTCTCAAGCTACATGATAAAAGCATTAAAGAACGAGCATCATCAAGGACCGCGTGTTAATAATCCAAGTTTTAGATTTAGCTGTAACATAGATGATCAAGAAAAAAGAGTATTGGAATGTGAGCAGTATTTAATCAAGGTGGAGAGTTCAAGCGATACTTGCAAAATATCTCAGGTTAGAAAGAAGATAGCAGGGAGATTTAGCTCTGAGATATCACATTCGATTCTTACAACCGCACAATTCATAGAAAGTAGTAGTAGTGAGTTATTAACTATTTTACTTCCTGAGAATCTCGCTTTGAGCAAGATGCAAAGAGAGATATTAACGAGTGAGGTATGTTCAGTATACGGCAATAATAACTGCTATCTTGATAGAGTTAAGACAGAATTGAAAATATCAAATGCAACAGGCAATAAGGAAGAAACACAAAGTGCATCTACATCTGAGCCGAGTTGCAGTAACCCAAGAAGTACCCCTTTAAGCTCTCTGAAGCAAGATAGCGTATGGCATCAAGTAAGGCAGGCGCTAGTACTGCAGTATGGCAATGATATAGATGCAGTGTGGTTTTCGAAAGTAGTAGCTAGTGAGTGCAAAGAAACTAGCCTACTCACGCTCACCATGCCAACAAGATTTATGGCGGACTGGCTTAAGAATAATTATGGATATGCTATATCTAGAATATCAGGAGTCCTTGATGTCAGATACATAGAATATAATTATTAAAGATAATAGGTGTAGTATGATAAAAGAAGACATGCGTAAGATACATAAAAAATATATGAAATTATACAATAAAGCAGATAGATATTTGAATAATCAGCAGTATATTCAGGCAATAGAGTGTTATAGGAAAGCGATCAAAATTTATCCTAATTGTGTTTCATCATATTGCAATATGGGAATAAGTTTTGACGGTCTTAAGCAATATGAGGATGCAATCAAATGTTATAATAAAGCTATAAGCATAAACCCTGATGACCATCATGCATATCATAACAAAGCACTATCTCTTGCTGGTATTGGTTATAACGAGTTAGCTTTGGAGTATTATGACAAAGCAATGGAACTTAATCCTAAGAGATATGAGGATATGTTCGATGAAGTGATAAACGAAAGTGAAGAAGAAATGACTTTAGAGAATAGCGCAGAAATAGAGGGTCATATTACAAAAGAGATAGAGCAGTATATTAATCGAGGTGGAGTATTAAGTTAATAATTTAGCTATTAATAATGACTTACTAGTAATTTTTAAAAAACGTTATATTAATATCAATTAAAATTATCAAAAAAGATAGGAGCGAGAAAATGAGCCATAAAGAACAAAATGTAACATCAAATATAGAAACTGATATTGTGAAGAGCAACAGAATATTATCCTTATCAGGAGGAGGAGTAAAAGGAATAGCAGAGCTAGTGGTGCTCGCTGAGATAGAGGAGCGTACTGGTAAATCTATAACGGAGTTATTTCCAATAATAACAGGTACTAGCGTTGGAGGACTTATTGCAGGCTTACTCACTATTCCCAAAGAATCAGGCAGTAGTATACCAAAATATAGTGCCAAAGAGGCTTTAGAGATATTTAAGGAAGCAGCTCCGCAAATATTTCCGGATGAGTTATTAAGTGGAGTGAAGCAAGTATTTACGCATAAATACAGTCAGAAGCCATTAGAAAAAATATTAGATGATCATTTAGGAGGTATGCGTTTAAGTGATGCTACATCACGCTTAATGATACCGGTGACAAATTTAAATACAGATGAGAGGGAAGTAGAAGTATTTGATAGTCACAATCTATTTGGGACAAGCGGTCATAGTGATCCAAGCCTTAAGGATGTGCTGCTTGCAACTACAGCAGCCCCTACTTATTTTAAGGTCGTAACGAATGCAAGTGCTATTGAAGGTACATCTAACCCTAAGGAAGCATTATATGCATATGCAGATGGAGGTTTATCTGCTAACCGTCCAGCATATGAGGCATTAAAAATATTAAAAGGCAATAATAATCGTGAGCAGCAAAAAAAATATTAGATAAGACGATGGTGTGTTCACTAGATTTTGATGATGCACTTAATTTTCATGAAGCTATACCTACAAGTGATAAGTCAAGTGGAGATATAACAAATAATGGAGTTTGGAAGTTTTTAAAGCATGTTAATCCAATAGTAATGGTATGTGATGGAGTATTGAAATTGTTTGAGACGCCAAATGATGATGGAGCAATAGGGTGGATGTCTAAGGGCAAGCTAATAGATAGATTAATGCACGTAAGCGAAGAGAATGCTAGTTCTGCGGTCAGGAGTGATTTACCGGGTACAGATGAGTTTATAGAGGTAAAGCTTCCAATTACTAAAGAAACATCAAGTTTAGATAATGCAAAAGTAAAAAATATAGCTGCTTTAGAGGAAGTGGGGCGTCAGTATATCAAGGAGCATGATCAGCAATTACAGAAGTTATGTGACAATTTGCTTCATAATTATAATCAAGAACAAAATATCAATGGTGATGCTGAGTATGTTAGAAACGATATGTTCGTTGCAGATAAAACAACAGACAAAGTAATAATATCTGAAGAATTGGCACAAAAATTAGGAGTCAATTTAAATGAGCAGCAAGTAGCTATAGCTTAAATAATTAAGGTAGAGACAAGGTAAAAAATATTTGTTATAATAAGAAGAAAACTATATGCCTGCCCCCTATTCATATGATTTGAGAAAGAAAGTAATAGAATATCTAGATTCAGGAAGAAGCGTAATAGAAGCAAGAGAAGTATTTAAAATAAGCCGTAAAGCAATATATGAATGGAAAAATCTTAGGAAAGAAACAGGAGACATACATCCCAAGACAGGCTACCAAAATGGTCATAGCCATAAAGTAAAGGATTTACAAGAATTTGAGAATTTTATTGTCCCAAATTTGGGAGAAAAACCCCGCACTTGCAGTGCGTCGTTTTAACATATAGAATGTAAAGATGCAGTATTACAAGAAGATAAGCCACACAGTTTACGATTGCACTTATCATATAGTATGGGTGACCAAATATCGATATAATATATTGGTTGGTGATATTGGTAGGAGAGTCAAGGACCTAACCCAAGAGATATGTAAGGATAATGGTGTAGAGATATTAAGAGGGAAGATAGCTTCAAATCACGTACATATCTATGTATCTGTGCCACCTTATCAAAGTATTAGTAAGGTGGTACAGTATCTAAAAGGAAAGAGTTCAAGGAAGATTCAGCAGGAGTTTTCAGAATTACGGAAACAGTATTGGGGTAAACACTTATGGGCTGTTGGATATTTTGTCAGAACCACAGGCAATGTGACTGACCAAATGATCAAGGATTATATTGATAAACATGAATCGAGAGATGATAAGTTTGGAAACTTTCAAGTTGAAAACTAGCTATAGCTAAGGCATTGATGCCGTAATCTTAAGCCCTGCATTTGCAATGCAGGGTGGTTAACTAAACAAAATAAAGATAACACCTCAAAAGAATTAGCATTGAGATGGGGTAATATATCAGCTTCTACGATATCAAAGTTGATTAGAAAATTAAACTATAGCTATAAAAAAAACTTTTCTTCACCCCAAAAGGGATGAAAAAGCAAGGAAAGAGTTTATAGAGAAATTAAAAACTATAAGTAAGGATAGATTAGTATTTTTAGATGAATCTGGTATAGAAGATAATGCTTGCCGTGAACGCGGCTATTCTCCTAAAGGAGAGCGTTGCTATGGAGAAAAAGTTTATCAACATACACAAAGAATTAGTATGATTGCTGGTCTTTGTAGTGGTAATATTATGGCGCCAGTAGTATTTGAAGGTTATTGTAATAAAAATATCTTTGAGACGTATGTTAGAGATATATTGATTAAAGAATTAAAGCCTGGACAAATAGTGGTTATGGATAATATCAACTTCCATAAAACCTCTAAAGTTCAGGAATTAATTGAGTCAACAGGTGCAAGTATCTTATTCTTACCTACTTATAGCCCTGATCTTAATTCTATAGAACATTGGTGGTTTAAAATTAAAAATCAAATTAGAAAAACTGCTAATAATTTTGAAATATTTTTTGATGCTGTTTACCAAGTCTTAAAAAATGTCTCTACCTTAATCGTTTAAGCTATACTATCGAAAGGGCACTTGCAAGCTTAAGTCCCAAAGAAAGTGAAATGGTAGAAGCATTTTTACACAACCTTAATAATGATCAAGTTATAGCTTTATCTAAATCACTGCCTGTAATTGCTGACGGTGAATTTAAGGGTGCTCAAATAGAAGAATTTAATATATTTCAGAATAAGTTTTTGCAAGTTTTTAGTAACATGTTTAACACTCAAGATGAATTTGGATCTGAAGTATCGTTAAATGCTACCCAAGAATATACTACCGAAGTACCATGTGATGGTAGAGGATCAGAATTATCACATCATATTGATATAGGTGTAGAGTCTTAAGGCTTCTTACGCTTTGCATTATAAGTTTTATTGTTATAGGAGAGCATAATAAAAACAATGACAGATTATAGTAATTATACAAACAAGTACATAGAAAATAAAATAGACTTAAAACTAAAGACATTAAATAGTTTTAGTATAGGAGAGCATAAGAAATATAGCGATATCTACAGTTTAACTTCGCATGAATATAGATACAGTGCTTTAAGTACGGTATTAAAAATCATGGCAATACCATTAGTTGCTGTATCAAATGTAGTAAAAATATTATCATGTGAAGTAGTAGCGGTTAAGGAAATGGTCAATATACCACTTATTATGTTAAAGAAAATGGATCAAGGTATTGCGAAGAAGATATTACAAGGCCTTGATGATACCAATGAAGCAGAGCTACGTGATATAACCAATAATATATTAGAGCAGTGGAAGGAAGATAATGCTTTAATTCCAAAAGAAGAGGAGAGTTGGTTTAGCAGAGTTAAGAATTGTATATGCGACAATGTACCATTTATGAAATCTATTAAAAACTTTTGGGTAAATGGAGGAATACATTATACTAAGGAGCAATTAGATGAGAAGCACTTAGTAAAGAAAATTACAAAGGAGATCTTTAAAATATGCTATATTACTTGTAGAAGTCAAGATTTGATCTTACAGACACTGTAAATTTTATATCTGAATATCTGATAAATTATGACTGTCAGAGGCTCTGTCCAAATAAGTGTGGAAATTCTAAAATAGGCATTAAATTCGACCCTCAAATTTTATCAAAAAGTGAGCCATAGCCTCTCCCCAATTTTGGATAGGCATAGTCCATTTTCGCGTAATATAGTCAATTGTCAAGTATAAAGTCTTAAATACAGAGTCGTCGTTAGGAAAAACCCTTTTGTTATTAGTCACCTTGCGTAATTGGCTATTTAATCCTTCAATCGCATTGGTTGTATAAATGATACGCCTAATTACCTCTGGGTATTGTAAAAACATTATCAAATTCTGCCAATTATTTTGCCATGATTTTGCAATATGTGGGTACTGTTTGCCCCATTTCATATCAAAATCAGATAAGGCAGTAAGTGCTTCATCCTCAGTGATAGAGCTATATACTAGCTTCAAATCTGCTGCAAGTTCTTTACGATCTTTATAGCTTACATATGATAAACTATTTCTGATTTGATGTACAATGCACAGCTGATGCTCAGTTTGTGGATATACTGCAGATATTGCCTCACTCATGCCCGTTAGATTATCGCTACAAGCAATTAAGATATCTTTTAATCCCCTGTTTTTCATTTCAGTAAAATTATTTAACCAAAATTTAGCACCCTCATTCTCGCTAATCCACAAGCCTAAAATATCTTTCCTTCCGGTTAAATCTACACCTAAAGCTACATATACCGCCTTATTGATAATTCTTTTATCTTGACGTACTTTAACTATAAGTGCATCAAAATATACTATAGCATATATGGCTTCCAGAGGCCTATTCTGCCAACTCCTGACCTCATCCATAACATTATCGGTAACCCGACTAATAAGGCTTTCACTGATCTCTGCACCATATAGCTCATGAATCTGAATCTTAATGTCAGAGAGGCTCATCCCTTTAGCATATAAGGATAATATCTTCTGATCTAATCCATCAATCCTGGTCTGACGTTTCGGTATTAGTACAGGAGAAAATTCAGCATTTCTATCACGTGGTACTTCAAGTTCCAATACTCCACCTTCAGTAATTAGGCTTTTTTTGCCTACACCATTTCTACTATTGTCAGTCTCTATCCTGCCATATTTGTTATAGCCAAGATGCTCATCCATCTCAGCTTTTAAGGCCCTTTCAAATATATTTTTAGTTAACTTCTTTAATATCCCGTCTTTGGCAAAAAAACTCGTTAAATCAGTATCTTTATCTATTAGCAAATCTACTGCTTGTTTTATCTTCTCTTGGTTACTGTTACTCATGTTATTCCTGATAAATTATATTATTGTTAATATAACCTATCCTAGAAATTTACACACTTACTGAAACAGCGCCCTGTCAGATGAGTATTCAAGATATAAGATTTCATTGTTTTTTTCAATAGCTAATTTCTTACTATCCTTAAAAGTTTGCATAGGCGTTTTACCATAACAATATTTTCCTGAATGTGGTCGCTCATTATTAAAATGCTCTAACCAAATATCAAGATCTAATTGTAAATCATCAAGATCAGTATAGATCTTTTTCCGCATAGCTGTATCAAAGAATTCTTGTTTCATAGTTTTATTAAAACGTTCACACATACCATTTGTTTGAGGAGAATATGCTTTAGTAGTGGTATGTTCTATACCTTCGATACTTAGAAATAATTCAAAAGCATGATGCTCTATATTTCCCTTATATTCTGAACCACGATCTGTAAGAATACGAAGTATTGGTATCCCTTGAGTTTCATACCATGGTAACACTCGATCATTAAGCATATCAGCAGCAGTTAAAGCTGTTTTATCAGTATATAGTTTAGCATCAGCTACTTCTGCTATAGCTATCAATAAATACCTGAGAATAAACCTTACCTATACCCTTAAAATTCCCTACATAATATGTATCTTGGCATCCTAGATACCCTGGATGCTGTGTCTCAATCTCTCCATGAGCTTCTTTTTCATTACGACGCTTCTCTAGTACTTGTAACTGAGATTCAGTCAGAACAATACCATCCTGAGCCATCTTTGCTTCTAATGCTTTAAGCCTTTTATTGATATTGTTTAAATCATTACGTAACCAAATTGATCTCACACCTCCAGGTGATACAAGTACACCGCTTTTTTTAAGCTCATTTGATACTCTGAGCTGACCATATGCTGGATATTCTATTGCCATATCCATTACTGCTTTCTCTATCGCTGGATCAACTCTATTCGCTATTATTGGCTTTCTTCGACTAATTTCATACAACGCTTCTTCACCACCAGTTTCATACAGTTCTTTAAATCTGTAATAACTATCTCTACTATAGCCCATCGCTTTACATGCTGATGATATACTACCAAGACTCTTAGCGAGTTCTAGTAATCCTAATTTTGGCTTTATTGTCCCAAATTTGGGAGAAAAACCCCGCACTTGCAGTGCGTCGTTTTAACATATAGAATGTAAAGATGCAGTATTACAAGAAGATAAGCCACACAGTTTACGATTGCACTTATCATATAGTATGGGTGACCAAATATCGATATAATATATTGGTTGGTGATATTGGTAGGAGAGTCAAGGACCTAACCCAAGAGATATGTAAGGATAATGGTGTAGAGATATTAAGAGGGAAGATAGCTTCAAATCACGTACATATCTATGTATCTGTGCCACCTTATCAAAGTATTAGTAAGGTGGTACAGTATCTAAAAGGAAAGAGTTCAAGGAAGATTCAGCAGGAGTTTTCAGAATTACGGAAACAGTATTGGGGTAAACACTTATGGGCTGTTGGATATTTTGTCAGAACCACAGGCAATGTGACTGACCAAATGATCAAGGATTATATTGATAAACATGAATCGAGAGATGATAAGTTTGGAAACTTTCAAGTTGAAAACTAGCTATAGCTGTAATAGTTGAGATTTTATCTTACATTTAGTAAAATAAATTAATTATTAAATGGAGATAAAGAATGAATTTAAATCAAAAAATAATAAAGCCAAAATTAGGATTACTAGAACTCGCTAAGAGTCTTGGTAGTATATCATCAGCATGTAAAGCGATGGGCTATAGTAGAGATAGTTATTACAGATTTAAAGAACTGTATGAAACTGGTGGTGAAGAAGCGTTGTATGAAATTAGTCGAAGAAAGCCAATAATAGCGAATAGAGTTGATCCAGCGATAGAGAAAGCAGTAATGGATATGGCAATAGAATATCCAGCATATGGTCAGCTCAGAGTATCAAATGAGCTTAAAAAAAGCGGTGTACTTGTATCACCTGGAGGTGTGAGATCAATTTGGTTACGTAATGATTTAAACAATATCAATAAAAGGCTTAAAGCATTAGAAGCAAAGATGGCTCAGGATGGTATTGTTCTGACTGAATCTCAGTTACAAGTACTAGAGAAGCGTCGTAATGAAAAAGAAGCTCATGGAGAGATTGAGACACAGCATCCAGGGTATCTAGGATGCCAAGATACATATTATGTAGGGAATTTTAAGGGTATAGGTAAGGTTTATTCTCAGGTATTTATTGATAGCTATAGCAGAGTAGCTGATGCTAAACTATATACTGATAAAACAGCTTTAACTGCTGCTGATATGCTTAATGATCGAGTGTTACCATGGTATGAAACTCAAGGGATACCAATACTTCGTATTCTTACAGATCGTGGTTCAGAATATAAGGGAAATATAGAGCATCATGCTTTTGAATTATTTCTAAGTATCGAAGGTATAGAACATACCACTACTAAAGCATATTCTCCTCAAACAAATGGTATGTGTGAACGTTTTAATAAAACTATGAAACAAGAATTCTTTGATACAGCTATGCGGAAAAAGATCTATACTGATCTTGATGATTTACAATTAGATCTTGATATTTGGTTAGAGCATTTTAATAATGAGCGACCACATTCAGGAAAATATTGTTATGGTAAAACGCCTATGCAAACTTTTAAGGATAGTAAGAAATTAGCTATTGAAAAAAACAATGAAATCTTATATCTTGAATACTCATCTGACAGTCATAATTTATCAGATATTCAGATATAAAATTTACAGTGTCTGTAAGATCAAATCTTGACTTCTACAGCTATAGCTAAGGCATTGATGCCGTAATCTTAAGCCCTGCATTTGCAATGCAGGGTGGTTAACTATTTTTTGATTTAAATTCATTCTTTATCTCCATTTAATAATTAATTTATTTTACTAAATGTAAGATAAAATCTCAACTATTACACGTAATTGGCTATTTATCCTTCAATCGCATTGGTTGTATAAATGATACGCCTAATTACCTCTGGGTATTGTAAAAACATTATCAAATTCTGCCAATTATTTTGCCATGATTTTGCAATATGTGGGTACTGTTTGCCCCATTTCATATCAAAATCAGATAAGGCAGTAAGTGCTTCATCCTCAGTGATAGAGCTATATACTAGCTTCAAATCTGCTGCAAGTTCTTTACGATCTTTATAGCTTACATATGATAAACTATTTCTGATTTGATGTACAATGCACAGCTGATGCTCAGTTTGTGGATATACTGCAGATATTGCCTCACTCATGCCCGTTAGATTATCGCTACAAGCAATTAAGATATCTTTTAATCCCCTGTTTTTCATTTCAGTAAAATTATTTAACCAAAATTTAGCACCCTCATTCTCGCTAATCCACAAGCCTAAAATATCTTTCCTTCCGGTTAAATCTACACCTAAAGCTACATATACCGCCTTATTGATAATTCTTTTATCTTGACGTACTTTAACTATAAGTGCATCAAAATATACTATAGCATATATGGCTTCCAGAGGCCTATTCTGCCAACTCCTGACCTCATCCATAACATTATCGGTAACCCGACTAATAAGGCTTTCACTGATCTCTGCACCATATAGCTCATGAATCTGAATCTTAATGTCAGAGAGGCTCATTCCCTTTAGCATATAAGGATAATATCTTCTGATCTAATCCATCAATCCTGGTCTGACGTTTCGGTATTAGTACAGGAGAAAATTCAGCATTTCTATCACGTGGTACTTCAAGTTCCAATACTCCACCTTCAGTAATTAGGCTTTTTTTGCCTACACCATTTCTACTATTGTCAGTCTCTATCCTGCCATATTTGTTATAGCCAAGATGCTCATCCATCTCAGCTTTTAAGGCCCTTTCAAATATATTTTTAGTTAACTTCTTTAATATCCCGTCTTTGGCAAAAAAACTCGTTAAATCAGTATCTTTATCTATTAGCAAATCTACTGCTTGTTTTATCTTCTCTTGGTTACTGTTACTCATGTTATTCCTGATAAATTATATTATTGTTAATATAACCTATCCTAGAAATTTACACACTTACTGAAACAGCGCCCTATGAATGTTTATCTGGATTACGTACAAAATTATGAACAAATGGCAGCCTAATTTTTAACAAAATTACCAACTAAACTGATGATTTTTTTGTCTTGATTTTTTAGTCCATTATATACAGACACACGGTATTTGACTACTGATACAAGCGTCATTAAGAAGTTAAATGAACTTACCACAAAGGACGTCGAAGCGATAGGTTCAGAGTATAATGAAACTACAGCAAAAGAAAATTATCTAACTCAATTTCAAAGATATATTAAATATGTATTCAATAACCTAAAGCAAATGATGCTTGATAGTCTGGATACTTATGAACTCACCGCAAAATTTATAGCATCAATCTTTGATCCAGAAGGATATCTTATTGAGGACCTAATTTGGCTTTATTTATTTTTTGATTTAAATTCATTCTTTATCTCATTTAATTAATTTGATTTTACTAAATGTAAGATAAAATCTCAACTATTACAACTAAACAAAAGGGTTTTTCCTAACGACGACTCTGTATTTAAGACTTTATACTTGACAATTGACTATATTACTTCGAAAATGGACTATGCCTATCCAAATTGGGGAGAGGCTATGGCTCACTTTTTGATAAAATTTTTAGGGTCGAATTTAATGCCTATTTTAGAATTTCCACACTTATTTGGACAGAGCCGATCTTATATCTTGAATACTCATCTGACAGTCATAATTTATCAGATATTCAGATATAAAATTTACAGTGTCTGTAAGATCAAATCTTGACTTCTGCAAGTAGACTTCACTACTTGCCAAAAAGAACAGTTAGGATTTAGGATTAAGAAGATTGTTGAGCTCAGAGATAGAGAGACCTGTAACTCTAGAGATGAAAGCAACATCAGAGCCAGCATTATACATATTTTTAGCTACTTCTATCGTTCTTTCGTGTTTTCCCTCATTTCTACCAATCTGCATGCCTCTAGCTTCCCCAATCTGCATGCCTTCGTTTCTACCAATCTGCATGCCTTGAGCAATACCTTCATAAATATATTTCTCAGCAATAGTTCTCATAAGTCCCTCTTGATCTTCTTGTTTTAAGTAGCTAGCTATGATCTTAGCTAACTCTACTTGTTTATCTTCAGATACCTTAGCATCACTATACCACAATAACCACTTAATGTAAATGTAGCCATTTTCCTTATCTATCTCAATACTACTTGCAAACTTCTCAAATAGACTTTGCCATAGATTTAAGATATCACGAGCCTTGATATGTTTAAGCATATACTCCATCATACCAAGATGCTTCTTTTGCTCTATCTCATTATCACTTTGTTTTTGTAAGTCTACAAGTAAATACTCATCACCCATCATTTCTTTAGCAGTCTTGCTATCTTCAAACAACTCCCAAAGCTCCTTGGAGCATTATAAGGCTTATCATTTGCATATACTACTATAGGACATATTAGCGGAAGCTTATTATCGTGGTCTTTTGTGGCATTCCTTTTATTTTTATTAGCGTCCTTATGCCTTTCGCATAATAGCAGCATATATTGCCATAGTCTAAAAGCAATCCAGTGGTCGCTACTAGACTGGTGTTCAATCAGAACATATACATAAGCTTTGTCATTATTGACACTTTCAGTAGTGCTATCTTTAATATTATTCTTTTTTAAAGAAACGGAATAAATAACATCACTAAGTCTTTTGCGTAAATCCTCTGTAACAAAACTTTCTTTTTCTATTTTAATACTATCAAGATTAATCTTGTTCTTAAATGACACTGGCAAATAATACTCTAAAAACTCACGAGCAGCTACAGGCTCACTCATGACCTTTTTAAATAGTTCATCATGTTTTGGACGCTCGGAAGTATCACTAGTGGTATTTAGATCTGTTTGCTCTATTTGTTTGTGGCTTCTATTGCTCTTTGTAGTATCAGATGCATTTGACTCTACAGAATCTTTTTGCATGTCTTTGTTATTCATTAATGTCACTAATTATTTTTACTAGTAGTACATCCTAATACTACAGTATTATTACCATATTTATTATTAATTTTATCTAAACATTCTGTCAGAGATGTATTTTTTTGTTTTTGCTTACTCTCCACCATATCTCCAAAACTTAACTGATTATCCTTCTCTGCTAAACCCGCAAGAGCAATAGATATTTTATGTGGTAATAATTTATTATTATTTTCTATGTAAGAGTTTATTAAATCATGCCATCCTTGGGTCAATATTTTAGATAGGGATATATTATCTGATAATTTTGCTATCTTAATACTTTTCTTTAATGTTTGTCTATCTACAGTTTGGATAGTTAATATAATTCGTGATGCATGAAGTTTCTTTGCTCTTAATCTATACGACGCTTTTTGTAATAAACTTAAAGCTATTACTCTAGCTGATTCAACATTACGCAATTAGGAGCGAGTACTTGACTATGACCTATTCTATTACTTGCTGTATTCTCATTAGATAAATCATATCCACGCAATAAATACCATATCTTTGCCCCAACAATACTACCCCATTTTTTCTTAAGTTCTTGTTGTGAACACTTGTATAAATGTCCAATTGTTTGGATTCCATAACCTTGCAGCCTGCTATATGTACTTTTGCCCACTCCGGGTAGATCATTCAGATGTAACCCTAATAATTTTCCGGGTATATCTTCAGGACGTATTACTACTAAACCATTTGGTTTTTGCATATTAGAGGCTATTTTTGCTAAATAGCGGTTAGGAGCGATGCCTATAGAGCATTCTATACATTCACCAACATTACTCCTTATCGATTGTTTTATCAGCTTTGCTATATTAATAGCTTTATCCTCATGACATAACTCTCCTGTAAGTCTGCACGCTGCCTCATCTATTGATAATATCTTATCTACATGTAAATGTTTTTCTACTTCTGCAAATATAGCTTTATGATATTTTGTATATTCTTCATGTTTAGAGACAACACACACTAGTTCAGGATATATTCTCTTTGCCTCAAATATTTTAGTACCAGTACTAATACCTAGTTTCTTTGCTTCATAACTTACAGCTATAATGGACTGAAAAACTGAACAAAAAATAGTTAGATTTGCTTGGAAAGAAGTTAGAATAGAAAAAATAACTTAAGAGGTAAAATGACTAAGAACAGGTTCGGAATTTCAGTGCCGAAGAGAAGACAAGGATAGTTTTTAGAATTACTAAACAACCCTCAGCTAAGCTAGGGTTATAAGTGAATCGATTAGAAATCGATCATCATTCACAGTTCACCTTCCTGTTCATCAATATAGTGCTGTATCATTTCATCAGTTATATTACCTGAACTGACTGCCATATAGCCCCTAGCCCACAAATGATTGCCCCAAAATTGTTTTCGTAAATGAGTAAATTCTTGCAATAAAATTCTTGAGCTAATGCCTTTTAAATACTGTACTAACTTGCTAAGAGATATTTGCGGCTTATATGAGATAAACATATGTACGTGATCACATGATATTTTCCCTGAAATTATATGTACTTCATGTTCCATACAAATCTGCCTCAGTAAATCTCTAGTCCTTTCCGATACTTTGCCTATCAATATTCTCTTCCTATATTTTGGTATCCATATAAGATGCACTTTTAAATCATACTGACTATGACTATTCTTTCTATAACTTCTCATATTTCTTGATATAAATTCATTGCTAAAGCAATTTCATTATATCTTCCCTTCGCCTAAAGGCGAGGGATTTTTGATCCCCGAAGGGGACATTAAAAGAGGATGTAACATTATCACAGCTATCGTCTAAATATGAGGTTAGTAGTAATAGTATTTCCCATTGGAAGAAGCAATTTTATCAAATGCAGCGATAGCATTTGAACCAGCTAAGTATGAGTGAAATCAAGAGGAAATTAATAAACTCAGGAGCAGAATGACGAGCTGGCACAGCATTAGGAAAAGCTCGGTAGAGAGAGATGTGGGCAGTGGAAAGCTAAGAAGCTTGGATTTATCAAATAGAAAGAGTCTTGTCGCATCCAAGCTAGAACAGTTACCTAAGACAAGACATGTAATTATAGGATTAGCCGTTCTTCGGCGTATTATAAAGAACATCGCTTAGTAACTATAATTTAACATATTAAATAGAGTAGAGAGATATATACGGATAATCCAGAATTTGGTTTCGTTATATATATCAGCAATTATTAGCATGGTTTTAAGATAGGTCGGGATCGTGTGTTAAAATATATGAGATTAATGGGTATTGAAGCGATATACCCTAATCGGAAGAAAGTAACTACTATAAAAGATAGTGAGCATAGAATCTATAGTTATTTGCTTGATAAATATTGGACTAAATCAGGAAAAACTAAAAATGTGTGTGTTCCTTATGCTAATGAAGTTTGGAGTGGTGATATAACATATATTCGCACTAAAGGTGGTTTTATGTATCTAGCAGCCATTATAGATTGGCATAGTAAAGCCATATTAAGCTATAAACTGTCAAATAGTATGGACTCAGCATTAGTAACTGATGTATTGCAAGAAGCATTAAATAAATATCCAGCTCCAAAAATATTTAATAGTGATCAAGGTAGCCAATATACTAGCCATGATCATACGCAAATGCTTAAAGATCATGATGTCAAAATATCAATGAACGGTAAGGGTAGAAGTATTGATAATATTGTTATTGAGCGTTTCTTTAGGACTTTAAAATATAATTGTATATTTATTAATGACTATCAAAATATAGTGGAGCTTAAAGAGGGGATTGATAATTATATCAGTAAATATAATTACAGAAGATTCCATTCAAGTATTGGGTATAAAAAACCTATGAATGTTTATCTGGATTACGTACAAAATTATGAACAAATGCAGCCTAATTTTTAACAAAATTCCCAACTAACTGATGATTTTTGTCTTGATTTTTTAGTCCATATACCTTATTCAGAAGATATTATTTTAATACTGTATCAATTTTTATCCGTTGCTCTGTATCATTTTACTTCCGTTGCAACAATATCTGCGGTATATCCAAAAACTGAACATCAGTTGTGCATTGTACATCAAATTCGAAATAGCCTGCTATCTATGTAACTATAAAGCTCGTAAAGAACTGGGCGGATTTAAAGCTTATATACAGCTCTATCACTGAGATGAAGCACTTACTGCCTTATCTGATTTTGATATGAAATGGGGCAACAGTACCACATATTGCAAACCATGGCAAATAATTGGCAGAATTTGATAATTTTTTACAATCCCAGAGGTGATTAGCGTATCTTTACTACACATGCGATCGAAGGTTTAAATAGCCAATTACGCAAGGTACTAATAACAAAAGGGTTTTTCCTAACGACGACTCTGTATTTAAGACTTGTACTTGAACATTGACTATATACGCGAAAATGGAATATGCCTATCCAAAATTGGGGAGAGGCTATGGCTCACTTTTAATAAAATTTGAGGGTCGAATTAATGCCTATTTTAGAATTTACACACTTAGATATCCAGAGCCCGTACAAAATTTTAAACGGATATAGCTTAGTGTGATAAGGTAGTGACTTATAGTATGAGTTAGATTATACTAATGAAAACTTTATGGCAAAGGCATATTCATACGATTTAAGAATACGAGTAATAAAAATTTTAACAGATGGTAAAAACATAAAAGAGACTGCGAGATATACTCTATTGTAGGAAGACTATAATAGAGTGGAAAAAATTAAAGAAACAAACTGGCGATGTCAAAGCAAAGTGGTTATCATAGGACATCGTAGAATAATAAGAGACATAGAGGGATTTAAAAAATTTATAGAACTTATTTTTGATAAAACCACCATGGGACTAGCTAAGAACTGGAGTCAAAAAGTACTGCAAGTACTATATCAAGATTGCTTAATAAATAGGTTATAGTTATAAAAAAACTTTCTTCATCCCAAAAGGGTATTGGTTCAAGGAATGAGTTTATATTGAAACTAAAACTATAGATAAACAAGATTTGTATTTATAGATGAGTCTGGAATAGAGATAATAGCTAGAGAACACGGGTGGAGCATTATCGGTCAAAGATGTTATGGTGAAAAGGTCTATCAACATAAATCGCGTATTAGTATGATTGCTGGGCTGTGTGTCAAAGATATGATTGCCCCAATAATATTTGATGGAACATGTAATAGAACATTTTTGAAACTTATGTACAAGAGATAGATCAAGGAATTAAAGCTGGTCAGATAGTCGTAATGGATAATATTAATTTTCATAAAAGTACAAAAGTGAAAACGTTAATTGAATCTGTTGGTTGCAGTATTTATTTTTCCAACTTATTCTCCTGATTTAAATCCTATTGAGCATTACTGGTTTAAAATCAAGAATGAAATTAGGAATTGTAGGAGATTTTGAAACATTCTATGATGCTGTTTACTATGCTCTTAAAAAAGTCACTATCTTATCGCATTAAGCTATACTTAAAATTATTTTTTGGTTTTTTTATCTACTGCTATTAAAGATAAAAAAATATTAAAGTATTTGCAACCTTATTGATTTTTTCAACAGCCTGTCTTGACTTCTACAAATCATGTCATCAGTCACATTGCCACTAGTCGAACTAAAGTATCCTCTTGCCCATAAATGTCTACCCCAATACTTTTTTCTTAATATTGGGAATTCTTCTTATATCTTTTTTGATGATCTTCCTTTAGCTTTTTGCACAAATTCACTCACTTATGCAACGACAGTTTTCTTTGCCGAGGGGTGACAGTTTTCTTTGCCGGTTATGGTGGTAGTGTATTGCTCATCCCAATCTCCTTGTTATCTATTGTATTACTTCAGTTTTAAATTGTTTGAAGTGTGTCATCCCTAATTCTTATTAGGATTTAAATCATAATTAAGCATTTAAATAACTCATTTAGAACATCTTTAGAAGAATAATTCTTATTGCCTTCATAATGTGTTGTAGCAACTAATTCCTTTATCACTGCTCTTATTGATAACCATACAATTAAATATCATGTTTTTTGCCTATTATAATGTATTGATATCCTTTCAAATTCAGGATAATTAGCTATATCTTCTTCTTCAACATATGGCATGAACATGCTAATGATTCATTCACCATTGTTTATCTGGAGCTGGCTAATATTTCTTTTTCTACTAAATCATTTAGATTTATCACATGATTAATATTGTGAATATTACTATCAAGAAAAATATGTATCAAATTCTGCTCTAATAGTTCTTGTACCTTGGCTATTCTGGATTACAGTAGTTTATTAGAATGAGCAAAACTAGTAATTTCCATAATGGTTGGGGGTATGTGCTTTCCTAAAAAATCTATTATGCATACTGCTCTTTGTACCGATTTTAAGTCTAAGTGTAATATAGAGCCTTGCTTAATACATCCAGTTGCTAAGACTACGGGATACACTCTTCTGGTACATCTGATAATGTACCTCTAATTCAGTTTTTAGCTTCTTTATAATACAATAATACAAAATGCTTTTTACTCTCAAATCCTAACACTTTAGCTTTTTAAAGCCCTGACTAATAAATCTTCATTGTGGACCTTATAATATAATCTAGCAGCATCTTGGCTCATTGGTATTTTATAGATTACTGTATCATATGATCATTATAAAATTAGTTATCATACTATTTATTATCCTTACTTGTTTTAGTAATGCACTTTTTCTTCTATAACTATCTGTTGAATTTCTAAAATTGTAGCATGATGAATGAGCCTATCAATCGCTGCTACAGTCATAGAATTATGAGTAAAAATGCTATCCCACTCACTAAAAGGTTGGTTAGCGTTACAATCATACTACAGATTCATATCGTTGAGCAATCAACTCAAATAATACATGTGTTTCTCCTTCATCTTTACGTACATAACCAATATCATCAAGGATAATAACATCATACTTATCTAATTTGGTCAGTTCATTTGGTAATCTATACTCTTTACGTGCAGCTTGAAAAGCTGTACTAGTTTGTAGTAGATATAAATAATACCTTAACATGTTTCTCCACTAAAGCAATCCTATTGCAGCCGCTAATGACTTTTGCCTACTCCAGACGGACCGAAGATTAAAAGATTTTCTGATCTCTTTATCCAGGCAGATTAAAAGCTAATTCCTCTATCTTAGCTTTATTCAGTGGCTGAACTGGCTAAAATCAAAAGTGGTTAAAGATTTACCAGGTGGTAATGTTGCTTTCCTAAGATAAGCTTGTACTTTTTCCTATGACGTGTCTCACCTCCTGTTCTAAAATAGAAAACAGTTTATTATAACTCCATCCTTCAATTTTTTGCCTTCTCTAAAAAGTTTTCCCATGTCTCAAGTATAGTCAATAATCCTAATCTTTTAGAAGAATTGGTAAAGTTGCAATCATGCATAGCAACCTCCTACAGCAAACACAGATAAAAGATGATCATATGTTTGTAGCGAATGTTGTGTTACTCCTATAGATGGTAATAATGGATTATTACTACAAGATTGAAAACGTATTTGCAATAAACTCAAAGAAGGTATCTGACCTTTAGAAGAGATGACAGCACCAATTCTCCTAGTGCCATTTCACAATCATAATCAGCAGCTAACTTTAAAATACCTACCATTAATTAATTCGCATGTTTGGCTTACAATGCTGATTAATCAAATTCCAAATGTTTTTATATGTCTCATTTGGTAAAATATCATCCCGTAGAATAGAACCACGAAATGCTCCGGCTTCTTTATCAGCATTTACTAAATGGCGGTAATTAATACATCTAGATCTTTGCCATTTTTTATTTTTATCAACTCTTACTTTTGCTAGATTTAACACATGATCAGCACCTAATAACATTCAAGATAACTATCATAAATATGAATCTTCAATTGCTGACCAATCAAACGTGATGGTACAGTATACATAACTTTTTGTACCGATATAGTACTAGAAGTTGTTACCCTTGCAGTGATCTCAGTAAAATCAATCGTTCTTTTTTTTAGGTAGTAATTGCAAATGAGGTCGCTCAATATTAATTTGTGCTTCATGACGGTATTGTGCTTCTGACTATACATCTATAAACCCTGATATCTTCAACTGATTTAAAATCATATGAACCACGAGTAAAGAGCTTGTTCTAACCTTCTTTAGATGTCTATGTGCTGCTTCAACACTGCCATTTTCATGTCCTTTACCTCGATTATTTCTGGTAGAATCATACCATAATGGGTACATATCTCTTCATAACTTTTAGTATATCTTCTTCACTATTTGAATAGAGATTTTTAAAAGCTGCTGATAAACTATCTGTTCTATGCTCACGTGGGCATCCACCTAACTTCCATAAAGCATCCTGTAGTGATTGAGATAAAGCAGTAAAACTCTCTCCACCTTGAATATTTTCATAAACGACCAATTGCTATAAGCTAAGCGAAAGTGATATAAAATATGCTGAAATACCTGACCTTTAATTGTAATATTAATACCTTTTAAGACAGTGAAATCTGATAAACATTGATGTCCAGGTTCATGTAACTGACGGAAAACGATTTCCTTCTCCGGACCATATAGCGCTTTCCACTTACTAACACGTCTTGCATAGTTCTTAATATACTATCCGGATATTCTCCAGGATGATGATCCTGCAGATATTCTAATATGTTAATGATGTTAAATGTGGTTTTGTCTAATAAAGGCACTATAATGGTTCCCACACTTTGTCTAAAGGATCATTGATACGTTTAGAAACTTTTTTATATTGTTTTTGGTGTTAGCCCTCTTCTTTCTTATTTCTAGCAGTACGTTCTGAAAATCCTGCTTTGCTGATGCAATAACTGGTTTTAAACCTGCTTTTCTTAATGTTCATATATCCCTGCGCTTGTTGGTGTGTTATCTTTTTTCCAGACATCTTTGCAACTAATTAAATTGTTTAGATGTCTATTTTATTACCGGCAAAGAAACTGTCACCCCTCGGCAACATATCTGTCATTGCATACTCACTTTAATATGAGGTGGTATATTGGCATATATATGTATATGATCGCTTGATATTACTCCATTTTCTATTTTAATATTGAGATCTTCTGCAACTACTGCAATAATTTCTCGCACCCGCTTTTTGATATCATAGATTAACACCTTGTATCGATTTTTGTAATCCACACGATATGATAGCGGTGATAGTAAACTGTGTGTGATTTGTTGCTGTATTGAGTCATGGTGCTTATGATGCTAATGCATCATGGCGCACATGGTAAGCTAAAGCTTTTCCATCTGGAAGATGGAGGTAAAGGGACTATAAAGTTTTACAAATGATCAGCACTATCACTAGTAGATCCTAATGTACTGGCTTCATAATGAACAATTTGAAGAGCAGTATCTATTGTGTTAATTTGGCTAACATCATACTTTATATCCTTTAGTGTTTGATATTTAGCATTTAGTAATTCACCAAGCTTTTGATGCATAGTTTTATCCTGATCCAAGTATTTTTTAGATTCTATTATAGCACCTGCAAGGACTCGACACTCATTGGCTTTTAATTTAGGATAATTTGGATAATCTTGAAATTCTTTATCAAACTTTTCATTATCTATTGCGTTAATAAGTGTAGATAACCTATCAAATTTATTTCGTTCAATATATTCAGAAATTAGTAATTTTTCTGCTTCATAAAAAGCAATTTTCCTAGGAGCATCAACATTTGAATTCTCGTTTATTAAACTTTCTTCTACCCATTCTGTTACAGATTTCATATCGTCATCTTGAATTTTGGTAACTAAAAACTCGGTATACCCTGCTTGCAAAGTCCTGTGTGAAACATTTTTATACATATAATATTATCCTCTATTAAATTATTATAACAAAATCTCATTCTAGTAATTATATTATATTTGTATTAGTTAGACATCATAGATTGTATCTATAGGTTTTGATACATCACCTAATAACACATCTTCAAAATACCTAGAACATTCATTTTGGACATTAATCATCCATGCATCATCCAATTCTATCATTTCCTCTACTTCATACTTCACTTTTACTAACTCACAAAAAGCTTGTAGTATTGGAGTTCCTTTACATTTTGATTCATTAAATATACATTCAACTTTTAACGCATCAAACGGTAAAAGAGAAATAATAACATGATTAACAACCTTGTCTTTTAGTATCTCCTTAGTCTTCTCATTATCTATTTCCGAACGAAATACTGCATCATCATTATAACCTCTTGCACCATTAACCTCTAACTTTCGATATTGAATACCATCCTGAACAGAATATTCAGCTTGCCTCTGTCCACCAGCTGAAGTATAAACTTTCATTATGTCTGTATCACCATGTTGTTTGGGTGCTAATACTTTTTTTTCTAATGGTTTAAAATCAAACACAGAATATAGATGTTTTGCTACATGATATTGAAATATATCTACTAAATTTTCTTCAATGTCAATACCTTCATTATATTTGTCTTTACATGTAAGATTTTGGTCATTTACCTTAAAATTATATTTCTCGTTATATTCTTTTTGATATTCTAAATCTTTTTTTTCTGTCTTACGTGATACTTCTGATAATTTATGATGCATTAATGAGTTTATAATCTTTAATACTTCTACTACCTTTCTTACTATTGAACCTTCATTATCAACAATTCTAATACGTGAGTCATATTGTAATATATCTTCCTGAGTTATCTCATTATTAGATCTTACCTCATATTTCTGTTGTTTTAACTTTACTTTTGCAGCTTCCCTTGCATCCTGTGGAGTGTCATATACACGAATTTCCTCTTTCAAAGAATTTCCCTCTTCAGGAAAAGCAGCATATCTCTCCTGATTAAATAAAGTTAATATTATCCTTACAATTCCTTCACAAACTATGGTTATGGTGTTAACATCTTGTGAATCTAATATTTCTTCAGTGAGATATTTTATACCATAAGTAACATATTTTTCAAATTTAGTACTAAAATCTGCTGCAGCTTTATCTTTTTCAGCTTGTGAGAAATCATTACAATTTTTGAATTGTTCTATAAGTTCATCATTGTATATTAAGTGATATTCATTACTGGTGGTAAATAACCTAAATGCCCCAGATTCCTCATCTTGTAATGTAATATTAGAACTTAGTTTGGAATATTGATCATTTGTTAAACAGATACCTTTTTTATTTTTGAGTAGCGGTGTAGTAGTTTTGACTAAATTGGTTACATATGATTTATAACCATCATACACTTTTGATGTATCAATTTGTGTTTTAATAGCTTCTGCTATAAAAGCATATGGTGTCACATGGCGCATTTGTTTTGTTGAGCTTCCTAACACTTTAGGACGACCTACTATAGTAGTTTGATTATTGCATGGATTAGTAAGATCATCATTAATGACAATATCCACTAATACATCTTGACTCATGTCTATTTTAAACAACTTCTCTATAAAGTTATTAATGTACCATTTTTGTTTCTTGATAACTTGTGGATCTCCTGTCTTACAAATATTTGCTTCTTGTATAATCTGACTTACTTCTGTGATTTTTCCTTCTATACTACTCTTTAAATTCACATCTTGGACAAGATTAAGCTGATCATTTAATATCTTAACTAATGATTTATGTGATTCCGTATTTGCAGATAAAAACCCTTGCTCCTTAAGACAAACATCAGACAATATTTCACATTCTAATTTTATTAGCTTCTTATTTCCACAAGTATTAATTGCATCAAGTAATGACTTAATCTTTACTACATCATTTTTGATAATATATTCTTGAAACATAACCATCTGAGCCTTAACAAAAGCTTGCTTAATCTCTAATTTTGATGATGTAATTAATATATTATTGTTTATCCAATCGGTAATAGTATCTTGTCGATTCTTATCTAAGTTTTTAGACATAAAGTTAATAAGACCCTCTACAACTGCTGTACTATACGTCACAATACCTCTCTTTTAAATATTATTGTAAATTTGGCCTATGAAAAATCCAAATTATACTCATTACCCAATAAATCTATTCCTTTTAAGCCATTTATGATTTTTGTATCAAATTGATATTCTAAGTCATCAGACCATGCTTGGTCTAAAACATCAGATGCATTATAATCTGCCTTCAATAACTCACAAAATGCACTAAATATTTTTTGTATTGGTGATAATTGTTCCTCATCATTTGTAAGTAAAGCATGAGAACGTAATGACGCAAAAGGAGATAACAGTATGGAAATATGAGCAATAACTTGTGTTATTAATTTCTCCGGTTGAATATCAGGTTTACCTATAATATAGTATTGCTCTATTTCTTTCCCTGTAGCAGAAGGATGGACTTTAACAACTTCTGTTTGCTCTACTTCTTCTTCTGTAGGTACTAATACACTGTCACCTTGTCCTAATGATTGAAAATCGCATATAAAATATAAAGCTTTGGCGGCGTGATAGTGAAATACTTCATATAAGTTCGCGTGTGATAAATCTTGATTATAATCTTGTAATGCAAACTCGGGTTCACTTTCATCATCAGATCCACTTTCGTCATGTTCATCTATTAATTCTCTGATGTCACGATTATAATTATCATTATACTCTGATAGTAAGTTATTAGTCTTATCATTATTATTCTGATACAAGCTATGATTAATTAATTGCTCTATGATATCTAGTGCTTGTACTGACCGTTCTACTATTGCTTTCTTATCATCAATTATCCTAATGGTATGGACCTTTAGTTTCGCCTATTATTTTTTCACGTTCCGTGTCAGAAATGTCTTCGAAAGTATCCTTATTAAGAGTGTTTTTACAGATTGATCATAGGAATTTCTTGCTTGCCAACACATCTATATAAAAGAATTTTCTTGAATAGAACATTATTGTCCTCAAAG
>CM034009.1:10490119-10532715 GCA_019603395.1 Cyrtorhinus lividipennis | reverse complement strand
AGAGAATGGCGATATCGGATTTTTATCGAAAGGCCAAAAGTTATCAAGACCAATAAATATTACGTAAGTAGTGAAATAATAACAACTCAATGGTAGAATTTTGAAGACAGCATTTGACGATTCGACGGCGAACGATGCAGCAGGTAAGTTTGAAGCTTGACAGATCTTACTTGAGTAGGGAGTACCATCCACAGCCTGGACGTGGTGCCGGAAACTGATTGAGCCAATAATTTTCACCTTACAGCCCCCAAAATAACCAATTTTGGCCTCAAAACACCAGAAAACAACGGGAGAGCCGAAAGGTAGGCGTTTGAAAATAGGCAGCAATTTAATGTGCAGGCAGCAGTTGGACATGAGATCACACCACCTGGGCCACCAAGGTAACCACCAAATTAATGTTACTTGACAATGGTCGCTGAAGCTGTAATATTCGTAAATCGTGAAGACTTATCTTCTCATTTTCATTTCCCTCGAAGAAATTAGTAGACTCAGCAGGTGGTCCTGAAGAACTTTCTCAATAACTTTTATTTCGATTAGAAATAAGACGACAAATAGAAAAATTATCTGGGACGCAAAATACCAATTCATACCGATATCTCATGTATATTTTTCCACCGGAAATTCTTTTCCATGCTTCCGACGACTTGGGGAAGAAATAAGTTTTCGAATAAGTTGCTCTCATTTATCCAAATAGGGCATTGTGTGAGACGTAAGCGCCTATTCAGAACAATCCAGATTTAGATCGGTCCGGCAGAGAACTTGACCGATTGAGATCCAAAGCAAGACATGCTACTAGCTTTGGTGAAGTCATCAGGGCTTACGCCTCCGATCAGTAACTTTAAAACATCACGGGAGGTACCTACATAGACGGGATGTTATTGGAAAGAGTAAATAAGAATCCAGAAAACTAGCTAGCAGCTTTCAGTTTTGATTCCGTTCTCAATGATTTTCCTCAGAGAAGAATTCACTGAGGACTTTAGCACCATATTTGTCATGGACGTGAAGACTCTGAAATTTGTTGGTTATGCGCCCAAGAGGCCGTCGATTACAGTGAAATAGACAAATCAGTGTCGATGGACGGATTTAACCTCGATGAACCATATCATCAGTTGGGGGCGGTTCCTAGGTTTAACGTCAATATACGGTACGTCCTCACCAACGACAACAGTTTCTGGCCAAGGCGGTAAAAGATTTGGATCGAGGCGCAAGGAATCATTAGGCTATACGTAACACTAGTACAAAAATAGAGAATCTTCCTGGGAGCAGCCTTCCGGTACCACTTCTTTCCCGATTGAAAAGACCCGGAATCCGCGATTTCTCCGTCGTCGTAAGCAGAGAGTTCATCATGTTAATGTGATCTTGGACAGTTTATCGGGCAGTCGACCATTTCGAGCGGATCGGAATCAGACGATTGAAAGGGCAAATTGGACTACAAACCCGACGGTAATTATTTCACGAGAACGAAAAATCCTAACGATACGACGAGGTCACAAGTCCCGGCTGTACTGACGTAGTCAAAACGACGAAACCCCTTTTTGAACGTGTTTTTCCACCGTCAACAAAAGCCACAGATTTCCAAGGCCGCGAGTAAACAGCCCGCAGAACGGAACGGATAAAAACTCTTCGCACTTTCGCACAAAGCGACAAAAACGTTTGAAATGAAAAGTCAAGTTGATAAAAGGCAGGTTGCCAGCTAGAAACCGACAGTGGGACATGCGCGGTCGCTAGGCCACAGTCGGCAGACAAGATAAAATTTCACTTATGCAGAACACAAGCGTTATATAGAAAGATACATTTTCATTTTTACTCCAAAAATTTATCGAGAGTAGTACCAACAGTTTCTAAACAACAACGAAAGTGAGTGCGAACCTTGAACATTTTGAAATTGGCGCTATCTCTGAATAGGTTATGTTTTTATTTTTACTGCTTGGGAACTTGGATACTCATATCTAGGGGAAGAAAATTACGATGCTAATATTTGAAAACGGCAAAAATCAAGGCCCACGGTTGTGATTTGGGTTGGTTATTCCTTGAATAATCAACCTATGTTTTCATGCAAAAAGTCAATCTCTCCGATTCGGTCCAAAAAAATTTTCTAGACTTTTCAAGGTGTCTAGATCAAAAAAGGTCAATGTGACATTGTCCGTCCATCGTACGCTGTCCGCGCCGTTTTTGGTAGTAGAAAATTTTCTAAAAATCTGAAATTTGGGTCAGGGGTCTGTTCCCTACCTTGGACGGTCCTCAAAACTTTTCAGCCCGATCGGACCAAATTCGGGCGAGGTAGGGGTCAAAATTTGTTTTTTGAAAAAAGGATTTTCGAGGTTTAGGGCGACCTAGGCGAGTGGGGAATCATTTCCCACTAAATTTGGACGCGGAATCCAATGTAATGGGTCCCAAAACGATTGGCACCCACTGGAAGATGTTATGGGTCAAATTGGGTATCTATTACCCATTTTGAAGAAAATGTTCTACTACCAAAGTCGACGTGGACGGACATCTGACTTTTGGTAGGTTATTCCTTGAATAATCAACCTGTTTTCATGCATGTTCTCCGATTAGGCTTAACATTTTTTTCTGGGCGTTTTAAGGTGTCTAGATCAAAACACACGGGTTGGTTATTCCTCGAACCAGGCTCATTGAGACTAATTTGAACCTCGGACCAGGCGCATAAAGATTCATTTCCTCAACATGGGGAAAATAGGGATTCCAATCGATTCAGGGTCCAAAATTTAGTGGAAAAATATACCCCACTCGCCTAGATCGCCCAAAATCTCAAGAAATCCATTTTTCAAAAAATACTTTTTGACCCCTACCCCGCCAAAATTTGGTCCGATCGGGCTGAAAAGTTTTGAGGACCGTCCTAGGCCGGGAACAGACCCCTGAACCAAATTTCAGATTTTTAGAAAATTTTCTACTACCGAAAACGGCGCGGACAATGACCTTTTTTGATCTAGACATCATGAAACGTCCAGAAAAAAAGTTTTGAGCCGAATCGGAGAGGTTGACCTTTTGCATAAAAACATAGGTTGATTCCTTTCACATATGTTATTTCACATATCAACCAGAACGCAGCAAATCACTACACAATGGCTGATTATTCCTTTGAGCAAAACTATGAGAAAAGCAAAGTGTGGAGTATCCCAGACGCATTCCAATAGGTAGTGTAAAAATGATACTACACATGCCTAGTTCCCAAAAACTACGAAAACTACTAAGAAACTGCGAAAATCATGTTTCGATAAACTCCTTTTTGTAGTATATTGCCAATTCAGAGGCAAGGCTGGCAACACTGTCGTGTTATTGTTATCGTTTCGAGAATGCCACGTTGGGCACACGTTTGGCACGTTATGAGTTGTAACGATATACAGTTATTGAAGTTGTACCTAGTTGAAAGTTATAAGATTATACAGTTGGTTAAATTGGATTGTTTTCCGTCATATCATTTGGCGACGAGGTAAATTTCCGTCTTCTGAGAGAGGTGTTAAGTGGGTTGTTCGTAGTTTTGTCGTCTACTTAAAAGTGCCACATCCATTGTTCTCGTTGGCTTGCGTCGTCTACTTGTGAATGCTTCATCGATTTCCTGTCATATATTGACGACTGATCATGGCGACTTCCCAAGATGTAAAACTGAGTGAGTTACTAAGTCAGTTATTGTCCCAGGCTATGACAACAAGCGTGCAGCCTCAGGTAACCCCAAAATATGATAAAGCTGTTGAGTCATTCTCATCTTACTTGGAACGAGTGGATCTAAATTTCAGCCAATTCAAGGATTTAGCAGATGCTGAAAAGGTATCGCGCCTATGTCTGGCGCTTGACCCTGACTTGTTTAGTACTCTGAGGGATGCTGTGCAACCTAAATATGTTCGTGATTTGTCCTTTGATGAATGTGTCAGGTCTCTCAGGAGTATCTGTGCATCCCCAACATGTGTCATATCTGAGCAATACACTTTTTACACCACAAATAGGCAACCTAGTGAGTCCCTTGCTGATTACATCATCAAACTTAAAAGACTTTCGCGTGATTGCAAGTTTGAGGCATTTAGGGATCAACCTTTACGTGATCGTCTGGTGTGTGGGCTTGAAAATGAAGCTATGACAAGGAAGCTATTGGCTGAGAAGGAAAATCTCACATTTGAGGAAGCTTCCTAGATTGTTCTTCATATGGGACATACAGCCAAATCTGCTGCTCATATTAAGGGACAAAATTTTGAATTATCTATGCCCATGACATCATCAATTATGGCAATGTCCTCAAGAGAACCAGGTCAGCAAAATCATCATAGCTCTCCTATAAGACGTTCTCCTTCACCTGGACCATCATCATATCGCCGGTCTCCTTCACCTGGACCATCATCATATCACTGTTCTCCTTCACCTGGACCATCATCATATCGCCGTGTCAAGTTCACAACTGACAGAGATATTTAATAAAGTAACAACCAAGGATCAAGTCAAATTACTGGAAAGTCATTTTCCCTCGTCTTGTGTCCGGTGTTTTCGTGATCATTTGCCACCAAACTGCCCAGCACAGGTCTTGGAAATGTTTTTTGTGCAACACGGTTGGTCACACTGCTCCATGCTGTGAGGAGCAACGGGATGCCTCCTTGGTGAGTGAAGTTCTTAGTGTCAGTAATGCCCCTTCAGTCTCACCTGTGTATATTAATTTAGTTTTTAAGAATGATTTATCTATAGGATTTTTGGTTGATACGGGTAGCCCAGTGACACTGGCTTGTCCAAGTCTTTTGTCTAAAATGTCTATCAACTACAAGGCCCTACAGAAGTATTGTGGAAATCTTGTTACTGCTAATTGCCAGTCATTGTTAGTGATAGGTAAGTGTAATTTGTCTGTTCAATATGGTTCCTCTACAATTAACCTTGATTTTGTTATTGTGAAGGGACTCTCACATCCTGCTATTTTAGGGCGGGATGGCTTGAGTAAGCTGTTGCCAATGTGGCGTTCAAGTTTTTCAAAATCCCTTGCTGTACATAAGGTTTCTGAATTTCAAGGTGTAAGACTCTTGCACGACTTAGCTGTTCAGTACCCTAGGGCCTTTGGTCAAAGGGATAACGACAAGCCAATTGAAAATTTCCAGGTCAGCATAAACCTGAAACCAGATGCTCATCCTATTTTCAGGAAGGCTTACAGTGTTCCCTATGCTCTACGTGAGGATGTTTCACTCAAAATTGATAGGTTGGAAAAAATGGGAATTTTATCTAAGGTCTCCAACAGTGATTGGGCATCACCTATGGTTGTGGTTCCAAAGAAGACTGGTGGAATTCGTGAAAATGATAACATTTATCCTGTAGCCAACGAACAATGACACAGAAGGCTAAATTTGAAAACTTTAATACACAGCAAGAACGAAAAGAACTGAATTAGTTCTGAATAAGGAAAACTGAATGAAATGAAAATAGATTTATTTCCGTAAATCACAAACAATTAACAAACAATACACTATGTTGGAAATTTTCCCCCAAGCTAATTTCTTGATGAACAGCTCATCAGAAGCCATACTTGGCTTGGGTTTGTTTTCTTGTGATTCTATTTTGAGCCCAGTTGTTTCTGAGCTCCAGTTCTTGAGCCTTGGCCTGCTCAGCCAAGTAGGTAATCTGGTGTTTTTTCCGCTGCAGTGTGCTGCATTCAGATTTTCGTTTATAGCTGTGCGCTGGCTGCTCTTTCGTCAGCTCTTTGGCCAAACTGGCGCTGTTGTCACCAACGAGGGATGAGCCTCGTACATTGACAATTGCCAGCTGCCCGGCGCCGAGCTTCCTCTCTCGAGTGCCACACAATTTTCTCATAGCCTCGTTGTCCAAAGGAAGATCTTCGTCTTCCGAATCTGTAGCATTCTCATCAACGTTAGGGTAGGCACTGGGACCACCCATGGGCAAATGGGAAATGACCGGGTCCAAACAAGGCTCATTGTTTGCTACCTCGGAGGAGGTACTAGGAATGTTTTGAAAAATAATGTTCTCCACTGGTGGAGGTAGTGGATCATTATGTGGAGTAAAGAAGAATGAAGACGGAGGGTCATCATCCTCTTCTTCGTATTCCGAATCGATTTCCGAATTCGTCTGCGTAGGTGGGCTCATGGGTGGACTGGCAGGATTTAGTTTTTTAGTCCCACTGACCGACTGGGGAACTATCATTTTTGAAGTAGAGGCGACGTTTTTCGGCGCTGGTAACAGTGAAAATAATGATGGACAACTCGAGCTTTTTTTCACTTTCTGCTTTTTACAGGGAGGATCGTCTTCTAAGTCTTTCAGCGGCGGTATCATGATCCTGATCGGATATGATCGGTTTCGATCCAAGTTCGATCCAAGATCAAAGTTAACGTTCTCCGCTGCTTGAGCTACCGGGGGGAAAGGTTCATCCACGACATGGTGCCAACCAACTTTGTTGGGAACGGCCAAATGTGAGTCTTCTTCTGGATAATAAGACTCCGGTTCGGTTTTGATGTATCTTAGGAGATTGAACTCACCGGTGTCCGCATCCGGGGACTCCATCCAATAATTGTCGCGGCACGTGGTGTCAGCTCCGTACGCGTTTTCATCGTCGGATTCCGGCTCTTGCTTAATTTCGGTGAGAAGTTTAAATTCTCCGGAATCCTCAGTTTTGTCCGATTGCATCAATGCATTGTCCTTACTCGCCTTCTCAACAATGGACAATTGTGGTGATTCGTTCCATTGGAGGTTAACAGAAGTAGACGCAAATAAATTCAAATTATGTTCTTCGGGATAATCCGAAGGCGGTTCTTGTTTGATGGTAACAGGTCCGACATCCGCGATTTTAACGACTTCCTTGGCGGCGTGTTCGGCAACAGCGGCCGCCAATTCAGCTGGCGTCGGGGCTAAACCCAAGAATATGGACCATTGTCGCGTTATCAACTGATAACAATGATATCGCACATATGGTCGATAATCGAAAGTTTTTGTTGTTGCCTCCTTTTTGTCTCCTCCTGCTATCTTCAGTCACTTCAGGATTTTCTCAAGGATTGGATTTTCTTTCTTTTGGATTTTCTCAAGGATTTCTCTGATGAGGGAATTTCTCAAGGATGTGGCCAATGTATATCGGCCAGATGGCGGGAGTGAGAGGCTTAGTGAAGCTTAATATTTTCCAAAAGATTCAATTTCAATTTTTTCATTACGTTCACTTCTTCCAATAATTATTCGATTTACATTTTACGCCAAAAGTACGAGGTAAGTTTATTTCAATTTATTTATTTTATTTCAATTTAGTATTTTCCCTCCTTTTTTATAAAAACAAATATGGCCGACAGGGATAAATATTTCGCGTATATATCGATAGTGCATATCGACAGTGAAGTGAAGTGATCGGTGAGAAGTTTAAATTCTCCGGAATCCTCAGTTTTGTCCGATTGCATAGATGCAATGTCCTTACTCGCCTTCTCAACAATGGACGACAATTGTGGTGATTCGTTCCATTGGAGGTTAACAGAAGTAGACGCAAATAAATTCAAATTATGTTCTTCGGGATAATCCGAAGGCGGTTCTTGTTTGATGGTAACAGGTCCGACATCGACGACATCCGCGATTTTAGCGGCTTCCTTGGCGGCGTGTTCGGCAACAGCGGCCGCCAATTCAGCTGGCGTCGGTTTAACGTCTTTTTCCTCCGAATCTATTCCCGCTCTCATCACTCATCTCGTAACCGACGAGCGCGTTCATTGTCGTAGAGATTTTTTTTTAAATATTGGAAACTAGATTGATGTAAATTCTGAACAGATTGCACCCCCCGGATGTTATTACTTTGAACCTGACGGCTAAAATGTAAAATACATGGAATCATGTTTTAGCTCCTCGCTCTCATTGTGCAAATAAACCCCGCCGGTGCCCGGCACCATTGCCCTGTGCGGTTCCCTAGCAACGACTCGGTTGTTGATCTCACTTTTTCATGTCACTCTTTGCAGGAGGGTCCATCGCTAAAACATGATTCCATGTTAAAATCGTCATGGTACTCATCCAAAAAGTAGAAAAATATTCGAATTTAAAACTTGAAACATTGGTAAGAAACAACGATGTTGAAAAAACATTGCTATTGATGCATCGATGTCGATGTTGCATCACTAGGTCTTGTCCGTCTTGTAGGTTATGAGTTGTAACGTTATACAGTTATTGAAGTTGTAGTTGAAAGTTGTAAGATTATACAGTTGGTTAAATTGGATTGTTTTCCGTCATATCACTTTTTATCCAAACTCGTCCCTAATTCAGGTCAAAAATATCGAGGACCAACTGATGAAGTGTCTAAAAAAAAATTATGCTACAAAAATCCAAGGCCAATCGGAGAGGGCGCGACCTGTTGCATGAGAACAGCATTGAAGCTTCCCTTCATTTTCAATGAGGTTACTATGAACTTAATGTAAAATTACTAAAGGTATAACATTAATTTATCCTCCAGGTCGGACTTTCCCCCACAGAATACCCATACTTCGTATATCGTTCGCCCACGCTTAGTCCAGGAAGGGTATATACATTCTGAATGGGATTCTGATACGTCGGAGACTGCCGCAATTTAGCGACAAAAAATCGTGTCTGACATACTTTCACATTATAGCTGCTCCCTCCATGAATACCCTGCTCAGTACCTAGCTAGTAATACAGGGCAGGAGGAACTTAGAGGCTTCGGAATCTGGATGTAATTTTTACATTCACGACACTATAAAATTATTCAAATAATCGTGATTCTGTATCACACTCGGTTATGTACTTGATGAACTAGTTTATCAATTTTTGTTTGTGTTTCGTTAACAAAAAATTCAGTCTGGTGTAACTCATACTACGCTGGTAACAGGTTTCATCGCTTCCTACATTGAATGAATACTAGAAGAATACTAGAGATGAATACAGGAATGAATACTTACACCAACATTTTGGGAACAGGGAACAACTTGTCCACCCGTCAGCGACTTTAAGGGGTATGAGTAAAAATTGAAAAACTGTTAACAAATAGGTACCTATATTATATGTAAAAATGACAACGAAAATATAAACCGCATGCGTATTGAACACAAAATGGGCAATTGGTTCCCTGCCGAAATTGTGAACAGTAAAAACAACGGAAGACATGTGTTACTTCAAAATGAAGAATACAATTGAATTCTGTCTTAATTGTGTTATTACAGTAGCACAAGGTAGCACCGAAGAAGTTGAAAACACATTTGAACACACGTATTGCTATTAGATAAGAGTTAATGAAATGCTCCTCAGCTAACATAGTCTAGAACAGAGATCGCCTTCTGAGATCAGATTAAATTCCCTAGGGGCATCGGAGACATTTATGATTTCTGTAGGCAAATTAGACATGATCACGATAACGCAAAAAATAGCACCGATAGTTTATTAAGGAGAAACAACGACTGATGGAGCAGCGAGGATCAGATCTTTCAGTTCAGAGTCGGTCAGGTGACCGATGATTTTCTCAATGAGCGCGGCTGGAAGGAGGGACTGGATACTACGAAGGTACTGAGCGAAGTCAGTTTCGTCTAGGTCAGCAATTTTCAAAAATTGGAAAATCCAGCAGTAGGTTGATTTCATCAGCATTTCGAGTGGCGGGCCTGAACTTGTTGAGCTAATGATAGCTTCGGCGAGAAGAGAATTGAAAGCGGCCATGCCAGATGAGAGGAGTTTTTCCTTGGCGACTGCAGCCTCCCATTTGTACTTGATCAGTTTACCGAAAATAGGAAAACGTTCGAATAAGTTTAACTGGGTCATTACTTGCGTAATACCTTCGTTTCGGGTCAAATTGACTAACTGACTCTTGTTTTTGGAAATTATGTCAAAGTAAAATAAATTCTCGACAACAGGTGTAGTTTTGAGGAGTTGTAATTCTTCTGATGGGTCGTTGCCTTTGTAATAATCACTAAGTAAAATGGCTCGGCAAAAACACGACATAGCATCTGGCCACAACTGCCGAGCTTCCATGTCCAAAAGAAAGATAGTAAGAATCTCCTTGAATTCCCCGAATGATGAACGATTGCCGTGAGTGGGCCACAGCATGGTTGGACCTATTGAGCAGCACATGTCTGGAGTGTAGCCGCCATTATCAAGGAGAGCGCGGACGACCTGAGGGTTACAAAATTTTAAGCTGCTACCAAGAGGGGTTGTATGAGAGGTAGTTCTAGCTGTGATGTCTGCTCCGTAATACAGCAGTTCTTCTATTATGGTAGCGTCGTTCCACCTCGTTGCCAGGTGTAGAGCAGTAGAATTGTCTGAGCGTTTTGAATTGGGATCTGCGCCAGCTCGAAGAAGAGCTGTGACGGCCTTGGCACGCCCACCATCTGCAGCTAGATGCAAGGGGGTAACCTGTGCGCCACTTTTTGCATTAACGTCCGCCCCAAGCTGAAGTAACTTTTCAATTACACCCATAAACCCCCAAATGGCCGCATAATGAAGAGGAGTGAAGCCTCTGTGATCACTTACGTTCACTCTTGCTCCAACGGCCAACAGACGGTGAGTAATAGCTTTTTCTTGTTCGGATATAGCAACAATCAAAGGCGTTTTCCTCTCTTCATCGGTTGCATCTACAACAGCTCCATGATCTAACAAGGTTTTTACCAACTCGTCATCGCCTACTTGCACAGCAGCATGCAAAACAGTGGATCCACCTTGACCTACAACTTTGACATTGGCGCGGCATTTCAACGCCATATTCACAAGTTCCTGACTTTTCTTCTGAATAGCAACAATCAAAAACTTGGAATCATTACTCAAATCAGCGCCATTAGAGAGCAATATTTTTGCAATATCAAGGCATTGCTGGGTATCACGAAAAATTTTTAAATTCTCAAGTTTGTCAATAATGAGGGAAATGGGGGATTTTTCATCCTTGTTAATCGCATTCACATTAGCTCCTACACTAACCAAGATTTGAACAATCTCAGCTTGCAACATGTATACTGCACTATGCAAAGGCGAACCCAAATCACTCACAGCCATGTGATCAGCACCGTGGTTGAGCAAATACTGCACTATGTTGCAGTATCCTTTCTGTATTGCATGGTGCAACACATTGGCATCCTTTATGTCAACGTCATTCAAAATAAGCCCATAATTTTGGAGAGCTTCTATAATGCTGCGATTCACTTCGACAGCCTCGTAACGAAGGTTGTAAGAGAAATCAGAGAACACGTCGTCAGAAAATTTCGTGCCAGTGACAATTGCTGTACGCAACGCGTTGCGATTATTCGCATTAGAGGAAGCAGGTTTGTATTTTAAGATGGTTTCAACAACAGGCAGACTCCGCAATCTGACGCCTAAATTCAACAAGGTATCACCATTTTTATCCGCCCAATTGAGGTCCGTGCCATTTTCCAAGAGTATGTCGACAGTAGATATGGCATTCTGAAGATTTTCACGGAGCAAACTGTCAGGGCATGACAGAAGAACATGAGCAGGAGTCTGGTTCAAGCTACTCAGAAAATTAACGTCAGCTCCCTTTTCAAGGAATAGATTAATTACATCAACCCGCGTATACTTGCTGGCTAGGTGCAACGCAGTGTAACCCTCAGACGTAGGAGTTTTTAAAACCAGATTGATCTGAGCGCCTCTTTCCAGCAAAAACTCAGCTATGTCAATAGAACCTTTACTTGCAGCAATGTGCAGTGGAGTGAGCCCAGATATTGTGAAGGAATTCAAAAATGAACCCAAATCAATGCTTATTCATCAATTAGTTCAAGGACCAACTTTACGAGCGGCAAACTTTGCTTCTCAACTGCAGCATGCAGAATTGTAGCTTTTTCCTGGTCAACTGTATCAAATTTGGCACCTGAATCAAAAAGAAGTCTTACGATTCTTGATAAATTGTTCAGATCTCCACCTTTAAAACTGCTTATTGCAATAAAAAGTGGGGTTTTACCCTCGAGGGATCGAACTTCCAAGTCAGCACCACGTTTTAGTAAGTTCTCGACAATTTTAATGTGGCCGTGACATGCAGCCAGGTGCAACGAGGTGCAATTTCCACCAATATCTGTATTGCAGGGCATGTTTATGTCTGCTCCATAAGCTATGAGAATATCTGCTATGTCTGAGTGGCCACTGGAAGCTGCCATTTGAATTGGTGAAAGAAGATTTTTTCCGTTTACATCCATAGCTAGGGCATTGGGATTCGTGTATTGAACGGCTACGCTGACGAATTGGATTTTGCCTTGCTCAATAGCCTGATGAAGTATGTTTTTTCCTTCGTTATTCAGGGCATTAGCTTTAGCGCCAGCCCTTAATAGGGCAGTTACGACCGGGATTTGATGTTCTACGAGGCCCATCTCTCTGTCTGTGATTGCCAAATCAAGAGGCGTCCCCTGTTCGGATGGAGCATTTACGTCGGCTCCATGATTTATTAGCACTGACACGACCCTGACGTTCGCCCGAAGACATGCTAGATGTAAAGGCGTGAAACCATTCACAAGCGGAGCGTCTGGTTTAGCTCCATGCACGAGAAGTAACTCTGCCATGCAGTAAAAATTACGTTCAGCGGCTACGTGGAGTGGTGTGTTGCGGAAGAGATCTTCCGCATTTGGCTCAGCTTTATAATCAAACAAAATCCTTACAGCCGCATGATTGTTAGTAAAAACAGCCAAATGCAGTGGCGTAAAACCATCCCCATTAGTACTATTCACCTTAGCTCCCTTCGCCAATAACAATGAAACCATTTCAATGCTGCTCGGTAGGCTAACAGCGAGATGAAGAGGGTCATTGGTTGGGTTTCCAAACTTATTGTTGACCCGGGCTCCTTTGCTCAATAGAAGTTTGGCGATGTCGCAGTGTCCCCAAGCAAGAGCTTCTCTCAGAAGAACAATTCCTTGTCCTTGATTCCAGGAGGGTAAATTGTAGAAATAATCCAAGGACAGCAGCTCGGAAGTTTTCTGGTCATTTCCGTCCCTCACAGCTGATAACAGCTCGCACATATTTTCTGAAATAACGGAGGAAATGATTACAATAGGGTTAGAATGTTGAATGATCATTGGATAAGGGTTTTACTTTTGTTGGGTAAGTAAGCACTCAAAGCTAGTATGCACTCCCTTCAATACGAGAATACACATGAAACTATTGTTGTCGAGCATTTAAGAAACGTAAGATATACCTCAAAGCTGCAAGGTGTCACGTCGACCTCAGACCTGCAACAAACCTGTAAGAAGGGAGGAATACTTGGTGACCCAAAACAACCATTGAACGCAGAATGCATGTGATCTATGACGACAGATTGAATACTCACGCCTTCCCTCAAGGATTTTCTGCCGACTATTGAGAACTAACACGCTTGGCTAGTGCTTTAAGTACAAGGATATATATCCTTCAACGAAGGTGCCCAGTGTCCCCAAGAAGACATGATTTGAGACAACCCTTTGCAAAGAGAACTCAGGAGAATCAAGTATTTCTGGCGCGACTCCCGAGGCTTCTTAAGTGAACACGACTCAACCATGATAAAACACAGAATAGGAGGGAATATTATTTTTAGTAGCGTTACAAATACAACGAAGTATAAAACAAGAAAAACATTTAAATTCATAACGATTGAGTGTATCGTACTTCGTAGTGATAAGAGGGGGAATACTATAGATAGTACGCATAACCTGAGATTAGATAAACATTCTATTTCTACTGCATGGAGAAAAAAGAGCTGTCTGCCGGTCTAATAAAGAAGTAATTTTTTTTTTTTTTTTTTTTTTTTTTTTTTTTTTTTTTTTTTTTTTTTTTTTTAAGCCAAGGCAATGTTTTGTTTCAAGTGTACTCGTGCTATGACTCTGTTGCTTGAAGTTTCCTTGTGTAGACATGAGCCCCAAGATTCTTAAAATAGAGAGACACGAGTGATTACACGTTCCAAATGTTTGGATATTACAATTTAGCTCATAAAATACTATTTTGGTTGTGTTTGATAAAAATGTTCTGAAATATAACTGTGGTGATTCAAATCAGCATTTCATTCGACATTTAATGTTTCTACTTATTTAGGAAAAAATGAAGTTATTTTTCTTTTGTTCCAAGCAGGTTCTCTACTGTCAAGAGTACCTACTGTCTGTAGGTGGATCATTGACAGGTAATTTTTAATTTTCTAAAGGAAAAATTTGTAGAGAAAATTTGAGATGAAATCGTTAAAATTTGAAACAAACATGACATAAGTGGGTGGGGGAAAAGCTTATTATGTCGGGTATTCTGTGGTCGAAATTAAAACCGAAAGAGCGCTCTGAAGATCCCTCCGTGCATCAGTAGCGAGAAGTGAGTTCCATTATCTCTTCTATTTACTATCCACTATCAATCTAATTTATCTACTATCTAATGAAAACATCTCAACCAAAACAACTACCAAAAAGTTTTTGGAAAAAAAAAACACCAGAGTCGGGTAGAAAACATCGATGGCTGAATATCGATACATTGACACCCATCTTCAGACTCCAGTAAACAAAACAGAGGACAGCGCAGCTGGTAATCTGTACCTAAGCTGCAATCTGACGTTTGGTTACCGGGGGCCAGGTACGCCGCTTGTCGGTCGTCGTACTATAATCATGGGAGAAAAAAGTGTTTTAACCAACATTTTTTATTCCATGCTATAATTTTATTTTAGGGGCTAGCTGGGACATATAAATACTTGGTACTAACAGCTAACCATCCCTACCCCATGATGTGCCCCTCTAGGTAGGTAGTTCCACCACTAAAAGTGCACCCATGTTATGGTAGGTAGTTATGTAATTATTCACAAATGTATTCAGTATAGATAAGCTCGCATGAAGTGGTCATGCGAGTGGTCTATTCGATAACCTGTTTCCGCAAGTGTTTTTCCCTGTCTAAGTGGTAAAGACATTTGGGCGTTTTCACTTGCATCGTCATTTCTTCATCACTTGTACGTTCCTCCTCTCGCAACGCTTCTAGGCTGAATAGTTCATTAAAAATCATACTTTGGATAGTAGTATCGCCTCGATGGCTCCATGTTACGGCATTTGGTTATTCTATCTCTGATAGAATCGTGCCCTCGCTCACCTACCTACCTACATTCAAAGCCATCCTACAGTAAAATACAGATTCCTATGAAACCCTGGTTCTACATTTCTATCATAGATACCGAATTCATCATGTATGAAAACCACCTTCAGGAAGTTCCAAATTGTTCATAAGTGTCTGTAGTTTTCGGTTTTATGCTTTGAGTGTGGATTGACTTGCTAATTTGAGAAGAACTGAATTACAATATCTAGTCCCCTCAGTTGAGCGACATGAATTACATATTTTCGCAGCTGGTACACCTTGCACTTTGTCGGATTTGCATTAATATTGTGCTTTGTGAGCTAGTTATGGCCAACCTTAGGGCCTATTTGATACCGGCTGGCTTTAGATGAGCTCTCATATAAGCCGTTTGGTCTCGTGAAAGCCTGGTATTTACTTATTGACGTATCCACCCACTTAATACCCTATAATATCAGCCAATCTGGAGACTTCCTTTTAACTAGGTAAGTAACTTATTATTGTGTAGTTTTCAGTTTCCTCGATGCTGCCAACCAATCCAAGTATCGTCATAGTTGGAGGAGGCGTATCTGGAATCGCCGCTGCCGTTTCTCTCGTCGCCAGCGGATTCGAAAATGTGACCGTCCTCGAGGCTGAAAATCGCGTCGGTGGAAGAGTCCACACTATACCTTTTGGTAAGACATTTCTCGATCTCAAACTTGAAAATGTTAAGAGCGTACTTATAATAATTCGTGGTTTAGGGCAGTCTGAGATTGACTTAGGAGCCCATTGGGTCCATGGCGAAGAGGGAAACCCAGTGTACGAAGTGGGTCATCAACTGGGTCTCATTCATTCGTCTGGTGACTTCACGAACGTCCAGTTCATTTCTGATAATGGGGAAGAATTACCACCTTTTCTCGGGATGGAGCTATACATGGCTTCTTCAACAATTTTGGAGGATAGCGAAGAGATGCGCAAAGCCAAAGGCTCAGTTGAAAAATATCTTATCCCCAGGTACATTACCTTAAACAATTTAAGGAGAAAGTGCTTATTGCCACATTCCACCGTTCTCAAATCTAACTACTTCACATTCCAGGATTTCAGAAATAGTCCGGGAAAAAATCTCCGACCCAAAGTTGGTGGATGCCTACGTCGACTGGTTGAACAAATTTGAGTGCACGATAGAAGGATGCGACTACCTTAGCGACCCTTCTGCTCCCGGGTTAACTCATTACAAACAATGTCCAGGAGATTCTACAAACTGTTGGACCCGCGGTGGGTATAAAAATATCGTCCACTTATTGTTGGTAAGTGAAGTTGTAACGAAAATAACTCATGGTTCTGTAGTCACATTAATCACTCTTCCTAGATGCGTTCCCACAACTGTTCCAAAATCGCAACAATACTGCAGCATAAAGGCTGCTTACGGCAGGGTGGGTTCGTTGTACGTTACCGGAGGTCGACTTTTGGCTTCTCGGGACTCGTACGAGGACGTTTCTGGTTCGAAATGTGACAGTTTTGACCTTATGTGTACGCCCCATTTGTCAAGGATATAGAACTCCAAAAGCCCCTGAAATTATTCACAATAAAATTTTCCCCTGCAACTGATTCGATCACCTATCAATTCCAGAACGAGCATCCATCGGTTCCTGGAAAGAAGAATCTTCTCGAAGGAAAGATCATTTTGAACTGTGAAGTTAGTGAAATTGACTGGAGTGGTCTTACTGGTATCGTCAAATGCACTGGCGGACGAACATTCAGAGCTGACCACATCATCGTTACCGTCTCGTTAGGGCGTGCTCAAGGAGAAACACTCCTCGCTATTTACGCCTCGTCTTCCGGATAAAAAAATTAAAGCCATCAGAGTGAGTTCTGACTCGTTCGTAGGGGATTTTAGGTAAGTCTTGACCAATCTAATGCCACCTTGCGTTTTTTTTAGGGTCTCGGCATTGGTACGATCAACAAGATCTATCTCAAATTCGAGAAAGCTTGGTGGCCTGAAGAATGTAGTGGGTTTAGCTTGCTGTGATGCGAAAAATCTCTCCCACTCGAAATGGTTTGGGCTGCTGAATTTCCTGTTCACAAATCCCCTATTAGGGTGTGGGTCTCAAGGTTAAATTATTTTCGTAATTAAAGGGCGAGTATCCTTGGGAGCGGGACTTGATTGGTTTTTACGCTGAAAGCTCAAACCCACTGATTTTATGTGGTTGGTTGGCCGGGGATGCAGCTCGAGACATGGAAACGTACACTGACGAACAAGTGCTGGCTGCGTGTTATCGGACGCTCATAAAATTTCTCGGCGCCAAATATGACATCCCTCCTCCGGAGTCCGTCGTAAGGTGAATAAATTATCAATTACCGAGGAACTACTGCTTCTGGTACCGACGTATTCAATATTTTGTGGGTATTACAGGAGTAAATGGTACTCAAATCCACACTTTCGAGGCTCCTACAGTTATCGTAGTATCAGTTCTGACGTGCTTGAGACGTCCGCTGCACATCTGGCGGAACCCGTTAAAAATTTCTACAAAAAAGAGGTGACAGGGTTGAAGCTACTCTCGACACTCACTCCTTCATTTCCGCACTCTAACCCGGTCTTGTTCCAGATGCTGTTCTTTGCTGGAGAAGCGACACACAGTTACTTTTACTCGACTGTACATGGCGCCCTCGAATCAGGTTGGCGTGAGGGCGAACGGATAGCTTCCAAGTACAAAAAGTAAATGATTACCTAGCACGAACTATTTTTCGATAGGGCGGAACATTTCTTTTCATATTAATTAAATAATAAATTATTTTACAGGATTGCGAAATGCTCGTTGTGATCGTGAATCCAGTCATCCCTACTGTTTAGCGCTTCCAGATTAAACAAAAATCCCTGATTTGTTTCATTAAACGAATTGTTATTCAAAATTCAAGTTCTTGCGTGTTTCGTAACCTTGTGAACTGTTGGAGAATGGTTGGGCTACCACGTGAAGAAGCTAATTGACGACCCAGTATGGTGAGCATTCTCTATTACCGTTCCAATAAACCCAATTTTCTAATACCTTCATTCATGAAGTGCACGCTCACATTTACTCAGGCTTCGGGTATAAATCAGCACACGACTCCGGCATCGAATTTTATTCTTCGATTATAACTGGCGTGTAATACGAGTAATTAACTAATCAATGAGTAAAAAATAGGCACTTCGCAACGAGTGCTCCCTCATCAGTACAATATTAGCCGCTCAATTTCAATAAATAAAATACCTTATAAATGCCAACTTCATAAACCAGTGAAATTGAAATTTTAAAAAACCCACTAAACAAAGCTAACTGAGAGTATGATTGAACATGATTGGATGGGAAAATTGGGACGTGTTGGATGGAAACAATGTTGAGCGTAATGAAGGGAACCAGTGAAGGTTTTAATCAATTTCAAGTACAATTTCGCACTTTGCTTAACATTTACTATAAACAAAAACCTGTATAACTAATAGAAAGAGATGATAACCTGTAGGGTATGTGGTGATATTCGATACCGACACAGTGGAAGAAATTAGTAGTCCTCCTCCGCCTAAACGTTTCACTGACGAGCGTTCTATTTTGTTGTCTGCGGTTGGTAGTCATTTTTGAAACCGACCGACTAGGGTGAAGATGTATGGATGTATGGTAGTCTCCTCGATGATATTTATTGCCCACGGATTGATGGTAAGATGGCCAGGTGATCGCTAGGGGAACGACTGGGTTCCTCTAGAAACCAAAACGAAGCGCACGCTGTAACACAAAAATAACGACAGTCAGGAAGGAAATAAATTGAATTTACCGTCAGCTCATGGGCTTATGGGACAATTTTTTTTTTAACGGAATTCTTAGGATTTAAATATTATGTAAGCTAATCAATGACGTTTCTACATAATTATAAATTTACCCAGTGAAGTGAGGTGGTAAACGTTGTAAAAACTACGGAATAAAAATAAATTATGATACCCCACTAAAACTACTACTACTACGACTTCCAGTTAGTAAGCTCCTGCGTTTTTCGTTGACATCATGACGTCAAGTAGATAACTGATAACGCTGCTTAGAAAACTCCCCAAACTAGAAAAACTTACCTACCAACATACATCTTTTGATTGTTTTTGAAAGTTTTTTTCGTTTCGTCGTCTGAGTGTTAAAAATGTTGTTGTGACTTTTTGTGCAAATTTTGTGTCAAAACTGCTGTGTACTTTCAAGTGTTAAACATGTTGTTTACCTATATCCTGATGTGATTTAATGAGCTGCGTTAATCTTATTCGTTTGGATTCAATTATTTAAATTTTGCTTACTTGCCTAAATTATGCTGTGATGTTTTTTCAGCAAGTCGTACTAACGTTTTAAAAATATATGGAATATATTCGTACCCTTTATTACCAGTACCCTTATTTTCTTTCCAATTTTTTTTTCCATTTTGCTGAGCACAATTACAAGCTGATCACTGACTCAGTAGTAGGGGTAAAAAAAGTGGTTAACTTCTTGACGGTGATAGAGTCAACTTGATTGCCGTTCTTTTGTCTTCCCCTCATTAATCTTGTTAACTTGGCTCCTTGTAGACGCAAGTTTATACCCTAGTTTATCGGAATGCGGTAGGGAAATATTTTTCGAGTGAATAGTGTAATTTTTCAGTGACAAGCACGTTCGCGCGTACAACATTTCATCCAGTATGAATAATTATGATTCCACGGTTCGACCTGTATGATTGAGTGGATGCAACGTGAGCAAGGAGAGCAGCGTGTTTCCATTACGACTAAAAATTTATATGGAACGAAGACGTTCAATTCTGGTCAAATAACGACGGTATCACAGGCTGGAAGCTGGATTACATCTTATATTAGGCCTAGGCACAGTAGACGTTATTCTGAAACATCCCTAGATACTCACATTAGACTAATCGAGCACAGTTTTCTCTTCTTTGACCAAGAACTCCACGTATTCCTCTTCCATGTTTTGAGTGTCAGAATTGAGAGTGTCGGTGTCGACGTCTGAAACAAAATCGCATTGTAGTATTAACTGAAATTCAATATTGTCTTTGGAGTAAAGTAAAGTAGATCGTGATAAGAGCTCAGTAAAGCTTAAGCATTGTGCATCACTGTGTTATCAAGTCTCAAAGGTTCATCATGGCTCTTATTCGCGAAAAAAACGTTGCGTACTCCTCCACAATGGTTTATTATTCTTCAAAACGAGGGTATAAGGAAAATTATGGGTGTCCAGGACTCATTCCAATCGATTTAGTGCCCAAAATTCAATGGAAAATGATACCCTGTCCGAAAATTGAGCACTTGGGGTTGAGATTGACCAATGCCTGAAGTTGGACGTGGGATCAGCAAACTCGTGACTGCATTGAGGAAGCTTATCTATGTTTGTAGAGGGGTCCGGGATTTCCTGCCTTTGGAAGCAAGAAGGATGTTTTATTTGGCGCTGGTCCAATCCTAGCTGATCTACGGGGTCTTGGGTTGAGGAGAAAGTGGAGCGGGTCTTTTGGATTCGGTCTTAATGGCTCAGAAGCTGCTCATCAAAGTCCGTCTTAAGAAAAAAAATGAGATATCCGACTGTCGAAACGTTCAGACAAATGAGTGTTGCCTTTACCGGACCTCATAGAAAAAATAGTGATCTTCAGGTCATTTAAAATGGTTCAGAACAAGGAGCTGTCTTTCTTTGATGGAAGTGTCACTAGAACCCAAAATCGGTGATTTATATCTGCGCTCTTCAGGAAGACACGACAAGGTCAAAGGGCGTTTGATTGTATGGGCGCGAAGTTGTACAATGCGTTGCCTGAGAACATACGTACATGTTGCTCGCTTTCGCAATTTAAATTTAAATTAAAAAGTGTTGAGCATATAGCTCCTCCCCACATCACAAGACAGTCTACTCCTAGTGGGGAGTAGCATTTTCAATATTAAACTTCAATAATAAATGCATTAAAAAAAATGTTACAAAAAAATCAGATAATCAGGTTTCAATGAACACATTTTTACCCATACCCTCCCCAAACTTGGGCTGATCGAGCTAAAAGGTTTCGATTCCCAACTAGATCCACAAAGTTGTCCAAAATATCAAATGTTCAGTAAATTTTCTACTAAAAAAGGGAAAAAACGGCGTGGACGAACATTTGTTTTTGTATTGAATTCATAAACGCTTGAAAAGCAAACTTCTAATTCTGGAACAAATCAAGGAGATCGACCTCTGGCATGAAAACAGGTTGACTATTCAACGAATAATAAAACAAAACCCAACAGAAAGGTGTCAACACCACGCAGTGATTTCAAGTCATAAGACGAAGAAAGAGATAACGTACGGGGTTTGGCACTTACTATTTCTCAATTGCAGTCTAGTAGGTTTTTGTTCTTCCCACACTTTGAGGAAACGTTGTCTAAATTCTTCGAATTTCTTCATGGCCGCAGCTCGTTTTTCGATAAGGTCTTTCGAAGCGCGGGTTAACCGCATTCGATCTTTGGACTCGAATTGAGCCGAGTATTTCTTGAGGTTTTTCTTTATTTCCTTTTGTTGTTCGGGCGGAAGGAGAGTCGGAGGCCGAGGACGCCATTGGAGGCCCCAGAATTGTTGGAGGTTGTTCCTAGAGAGGATTCGCCCTTGGAACGTCCATATCCAGTATCCTAAATCGTCCTACAATGAAAAAAGTGGCAGTTGAACTAAGGACCACTGGAAAAGTACATAAAAAATGAAAATCACATCTTGCTCGATCTACCAGCGAAACTCCTCATTATTCAAGGCTCAGTAAAGCTTAAGCAAAAGTGAATCATCAAATATCAATTCTCAACATTCATCATAGCCTCAGAACAATGGTCGAACCAGTTGGGAACAAATTATTTTTTACCTAAACACCACCAACTACTCCAGCGAGAGCAAGCGTTCGAAAATGGATAACATTTTTAATAAATAATTAGAAGTGAAATACGAATACCAGAAAATACGATAAAATGGATCTACTGGCATCTAAAGACGGGCGATTTCATAATTATTAATACGATCATGATAAAGTCATCAAAAGTGATGTTAAATGCGGTCATGAATATGAAACGACCGGCTCAGCGACGAGCACGCAAAGTTGGGCAACCCCAAAATTGTCAAACAGTGGATGATGGACTCTTCAGTGTGGCACATGAATTTTTAATGTTTTTAATGCTGAATCACGGGATGCAATCCGTTTCCTGATTCGACTCGAATTGTGCACAATAATGATAGAAATTCTTCTATTCAATCACTAGTCAAATCACCTTTTTTAGAGAAAGGTTTGCACTTACAACTTCATACTTTTTTGAAAAAAACATTTATTTTTTATTTTTAATTTCTTCTTTTTTTTCACAGTAATTGGTTAAGGTGGAGTTGAAAATTAATAATGACGAACACACGTGTAGAAAAATTTTTTCACGCGAAATACACACATTTTAGTCGTTTTTCCGCAAAAATGGAACCGAATCAAGAAATGATTTGCGTCCCGTGAATCAGCATTAAAAACAATGAAAATGCGTGTGTCTCACTTTAGAGTTCACCACCATCCACTATTTGAAAAGTTTGGTGTAGTGCAATTTTGCGTGCAGGCTGAACTGTTGCGCGCGACCAAAAAATGTTGATGAAATTTGGGAGTAAAATCCGAATCTGATATAAAAAAATTTGGGTTTCCATTTGAAATAAGAAAGTTGGTGTCACATGCGCAGGGTGCGCGAGCGAATATATTTTAAATCTTTGGAAAAAATATAAAGATGATTTCAGGACGGAGGGACACCTTTTATACTATGACCTACCTTGGACTTCCAGTTAGAAGTGGCGGTGACGACGTAACGACCAGTTGGATCCCATTCAACGTCAGAAACGCGGAAATGTTCCGAAGAGTTCATAACAGTGAAGTCAGATGTGTCAACCCACTCCAATGTACCGTTATTACGAAGGTCCGCTAAAACGATGAATTGTCCAGCAGGAGACCAGAACAGCGTGTTACAAGCCCTTTTCTCCAATTTTTCTGAAAATGAGATAATAATTCATTTGGAATAAATGAGGAATAATAACAAATGGTGCATATGACGATAAAATAACAATAGCTATTATCATTGTTTTAAAATAACGAATGATAGGGCACGAAAATTAGTCAATGAGGACGTACTGAGCGGAACGGGTTTGTGTCCAGTCTTGAGACCATAGAAAGAAACTTGCGTGTTTCCTGATTCTCCATGGATGATCGCAAACGTCGAGCCAACTGGCTCCCAAGCGAAGGCTTGGATAGGCTCTTTAATTTCGACCGAGTCAACAGGGATGTTCTTCTCTCGCAAATGGAAGATCTCGAAATTGTAGTACATGTTCTAAAAACAGGAATGAAGTGATTCAATATATACCATGTAAGTGTAAATACAAGGATCATTGAAACCATAACTAAACTACATCATTATTCTTCTTTAGTTTTGTGCTAAAGACAGTTTTGCTGTCAAACTAATGTACATGTATAATATAATTTACGTTTACTGTAAAATACTTGTACTTACGATATACTTAATTTCGCCTTTTTCACGTTTGCACCTCGTGTATCTGTCGACTTTCACGCACAGATAGTCGCCAGATTTCTGCCAGTGGATTTTGCAGTCACACACACTGAAGATATTGTTGGCTCTTACTTCCGTACGACTGAAATGAAGGAGAAACACAAATAGAATAAACCATCAAAACGTATTCCGTTTGAGCGGAGTTACAAAATTATATTAAGTAGAGGTATTATTATATTATTATTAAGTATGAGTGATGAAAACGAACCTAGGGACTTCCATAAGGACGACTCTAGCGGGAACATCCTTGTCTTCAGAGACCCAATAGGCAAGAATGTTGTCCGTTGGCGACCAGGCGAAGTCTCTTATGCCAGTAAGTTTCACACTTTTCTTGTCCAACAGACCAAAAGACTGAAACGGGGAGGTTGCAATCAATACTACATGAATGTACGGTTAATATCAGTGAAGTGTTTTCCCAAGTGCACGCAGAGCGCGAAGTACGTCGTAAAAGGTAACGCCAATTGTTTTAACAGAATTAGTTTAATTACAATTAGTTTGATTTCACGAAATAGCGTAGTCGCGCCAACAATAATTCACAGATTTACGGATATTCAGTTGCCTACAAAATAAATGTTTTCTTTAAATTCGAAATAGACGGAAGCCTAGATATTTCATGTTGAAAATATGGAAACTCTGAAATAAAAAAAGAGCCAAATGTTATAGGAACGGCGCCTTGCGGACGTATCAAGTACCGAAAGAGAGGTCCAACTGGGTGAGGATGGGTACGTTCAGGAAGCATCTCACTGGGGATGGTCAATGTTTTATGGGGAACTAATGGGGGGGCTATGGGACTAGCTAGTACACCCAAATGTATATTCTTCTATGGCAGCGAAATTTCTTGCGTCAAAAATTATTCAACGGTCGCTCATTTACTCACCGGTGTTTCGTAAATGGACAGCATGTCAGCGCCGATTCTGGCAAAGTATTTGTCATCTTTCGACCACTTAAAAGTAGGCCAGACAGATGGAATGTCCACGTCGAAAGATCTCATCTGCTCACCACGGCGGATGTCCCATATGATCAACGCACCTTGATTGCTCTGTTGGGCGTTGGGAGAATAGGTCACTAGATAACTGGAAAAGAAATAATCTTGTCAGTGATGCCATCTTTCACATAATTTTGGTACTGAGAAGACGTTGAGAAACTACATTCTCAGAATGAGACGTAAAAGGACTGAAATTTCTCTCAGGCCCATAAGAGCAAGTCTGTCATTCTTGTCTCGTAACTCAACACTATTATCATAAAACTCAAATCTACTCAAGATACTTGGATACATACAGTCGAAATTCAGGTGCACAAATTTGGGAAATTGGGAATTTTATCTAATTTATTTACTTTTTTTCCCAACAAAATTGCTTTACTTCGTTTTAGGCTAATAACGTCTCCAAATTTCGTATTTTGCACCCCAAAGACCAAAACCAGGTAATTGAATTCGAAGATCCTGACATACTGATTCATTATACTGAAAATCTATGCTATTCAGATATTTTAGCTGGATTTTTCCCCTCTTTTATTAAGGAAGACGGGGAAATTCGGATTGTTTCCACGAGGTACTAAAGGGAAGTATAATACCCAAGTTGAACAGGATTTAGTCGACTAAACTAGGTACTCACTTTTCGCAAGGAGAGAATTCTATGTACTGCACGTCAACATGGGCAAATCTCATGAGCTGTTCGAAATCCGGCCCACCCCACAGAGCAACACCTTTCTTATGAATCGTCAACAGGTAGGTACCAAGGGGAGACCATTGGACGAACTTTTCCGTCCAACGCTGGAAAAAAAGGAGCAAGTGAGATTTTGTGGGAGAATAAACTGGAGATTAACATATGTTATGTGAGGCTCAGAAAAGCTTAAGCATGTGAAAATCACGTACGGTCAAGTCTCGAATGTTCATCACAGCCAATATATTTTCAACAATTGAAGTATAAAGAAATAGACTTACTGGTCTTTCCGTCACCACAGTAGGATGAGGGATGGTATTTTGCCATATTTGTACAAGATTTCCTCCCTCACACATGACGAGGAATTGATCGTAGGCGTCGGGCTCAAGAAGGTAATGATGTAAATCTCCCTGCTCTTGGTAGGGCAGGGGGGCAGGCGGTGACCATTCATCGGGAATCTCCTCGTATTTTTTGAAATCCGAGAAAAGGTTAACGAGGAATGTGTGATTTTTGTCAAGTTTGTGAAAATTGACGGCGTTTACGGCGTCTAAGGCACTTTGAGGGTTGCTGTACTCGATGAATATGTACCTAAATGTCAACATATGATAAATACAGTGCATCGTCGACAGAAAAATTAACCGATAACAATAAATATGTACAACTGAGTAGCTCAATTCACCCTTTAGTGTGCCCATTTTCGTTCTTAGGATAGTACTCGTTGACTATAGTTCCGAACTTCATGAAGATTTTCGAGATGACGGATTGAAGTTTTTCCAACCTCTCGGGGCCGACCTGAGGCACACCGTCAACAGCTATGACGGAATCGACGCCATCAAGCTCTTCAGGTTTATCAGCCAGGATATCTTCCAGGAGCTCTGCAAAAATTATTACGAATAATTAAAAGAAACCTCGCGCAACCATTCGTCATAATAGGACGAACAAGCCAACAAGATGGGCTAAGCAAACTTTTGCTTTGTTAAAGTCAGAAGTTGTAGGAAGCTTTCTCCGTCTGCAATTGCTAGGGATTACTAACACCTTGTATACTTTCAATTTACTAGTGAATTGCAATGAGACTCAATCTTCAGGGCTGGATATAAATCTTCAATTGAAGATTCAATAAAGAATAACTCTCAAGTTAGGTACGGTAAAGGAAGCCAGTACCTAGTGAATAGCTCTTTGATTTACCTGACCTTACATGATTGTGAAAGGCATTCAACTAGCATTCGCCAAACCTTTACTACATACCATGTCCGGAAATACATAAAGGCAATATGGTAAAACTGTGAGAAGTGAGACCCTATGCCGAACCTAACGGGGCTACAAACTTAACACCATCTAAGATACTACAGGCCGTATGCAATGACTAGCTATAAATACACAAGACAATGTATGTATTGAAGAGGCTTCTATAGGTAAAGATAGTTGAGAATTGCTACATCGAGGGTTAAAAGCACAGCTCGAGGAGTGGCCTCATACGAATCACATATGGACACAACCACTTGTAAACAAAGTTGACAAATTTCTCAGGGACTCTCACGTCAAATTTAGAAGAATTAAAAATTGCGCTCTATTGACCTCAGTTATTGGCGGCGGCCGTCACATATTTATCAGCAGTAACCGGATAAATGCCAACTAACGAGGAAAACTAACCTTCACTCGCCTCGTACAAGACGTGGACCCAATACTATTCACTCACCTTCATCGGGAATCTCCTCAAAACCGTCAGGGTCGTCGAAACTGGGTCTGGGTCCAGCTTCGTCGTCGTTGGGATCCGTTTCTGTGGAATTTTTATGAGAATCAACATTTGCCGATTTGTCGGCATCCTTTTTCCTGGCCATCGTGCCTTGTGGGCCCTCGTGGACAATGGCGGTGAGGAGAACTGTGACTGGCGATGTCGAGAAGAAGCGAGGGGTGATGCAAATGCCTACTATATCATATCAACCATGGAATAAGGAGAAGAAAAAAAGTACCAGTACGTTTCCACTATTTTCTAGAACGCTCCATATATTTATTATTTAATTGTATGGATGGAAGCCATTAGTCTGCACATTCTACGTACACGAAAAGCGCTAGATTCGTGCAGCACCGATTTATTCCACAGTTTTACTCAACTGTCAGGTTCTACTACAGTACTAGGTACTTTACGAGAACTAGGATAATCGCACTGTGAATTTTCCTCAAGCATTCTTCTGGACAAATTTCTTGAAACCTCAAAAATAACAAAATAAAACAGTAGAGTGCGAACAGACATGGAAAAAGGGAAGAATTCATTATTTTTCTTCCATACGACAGAGCACAGAGTACCGTACACATTTGTGTCCTCGCTGAACAAGAACATTGAACGGTGAGGCAACAACATCGCTGAACTATGGCTGTCTTCACTTGTCCCTCATTAACAAAGCACGGAGGGAGTTTTAAGGCGATCTTTCGGTCTGTCTGAGAAGTTAGACACGAATATGAATACTCTGTATAATAATATTATTATAGTAGGATAGTACTTCTTCGGCAAGCATTCCCCTCTTGAATCTTCCTCTGTTCTCGTGTTCCTTTCTCGCATTTGAACTGTTTCCTCCTTGCTAATTGGTTTCCATTTGAACAATAGTCATCATTAAGGAAATGAAACGGAAAATTCATAAGAGAGTTCGCCTACATTCATCTCTAGCTGTGAGTGGGTGACATTTCGCGTAACATTAGGTGCGTGGCAAAAAGAAATTTAAGGAAGAGAATCATTTGAAAAATAATAAATAATTTAAGAGTACAGTAGTACCTCGCGATACGATGTTTTCAAGATACGAAGTGGAATATCGCAAATATTTGTGCTCGCGAAACGATACGTTTTTCGCGATACAATCCTAATATCTCTTGCCACAAGTTCACGCGCTACGGGCATATCCCAGATTAATGCGTACAGCACGTGCAATGGGCAATGTGAATGACATTTGTATGAGTCATTTTCGAAATATTTTGAGGAGTCGTCAGAAACAGGCTTCTTTAGATAGATATTTTTGGAAGAGAAGTGCCCCAGAAAGTGAAGAAAGCGTGTATGTGTAAAGGCCGCTATTGATTCCCCACTCCAGGAATGGGAAAGGGGAATGGCCATTATATTTCATCTAAAGCATGGAATAAGTATTACTTATTAAGTAATACTTATTCCATGCATCTAAAGGAAGGGGAATGCGTTTCCTTCCAGCAACCCTAGTTCAAGTAGGACAAGCCCTTTTTTAGTGCACCAGTGGATCGCTCTGTAGCCCCTCCACGCGTTTGTAATGAGAGGCAACCCTACCATCCTCAGAGAATATCCATTTATGGTCTTATCTCACTATCTAGAGACAGATAGTCTCAGAGTAAAATTGTAGTTACCCTGCGATCGGCTACAAATAAGTTATTTTGTGTCACAAGTCAGTTACGAGGTGGGAAGGATACATTTTAGCATAAAAATCTGGTAAGCAACATAGAGTGAAATTTGCTTGAAGACCCTCATAGGAAGTCACATCAGAGAAAGGAGTCAGCGACTGATCGTTCACGTCAAATCACTCTTCGAGGATACTCAGGTTTGTTTTCATCAATACTGGTTCAAAAAATAAACATCCGTTTTAGTGGGTGCCGTAGGTGGTAAATTATGTACGTTTGTACCCTCATCTTCGCTCAAGTAACTTACAACACTAAAAAAATCATCTCTGGCTAGAACCAATCGGGCTGGGTTTTGGCTCCCAGTTAAACTATTATCATGTTTCAGTTATCATTTTACTATTATATTCCTTTTTCTTGTTCCATCCAGTATGCCTGGGGTAACGAAAGATCCACTCGACATCCTCGAAGCACAGATAGAAGAGCTCGAAAAGAAGATTATCGGGAATGTCCAACTATCGGACAAGGACGAACCTGTTGCCGAATCTTTGTTGAAAACTGCTTCCTCGATCGATTCAACTTTCAGCTCCTACGAATCTACTCTATCAGTTTTCGACCGAATCCAGGAGCTGGGTGCCTACTTAGATCCCTCGTATGAAGACACTATCTCAGACCATGTCGTAAAAACTAATTTATTGCTCGAATCAGAACCTGAAATACGTTCGATGTTAGAGCAACTGAACAAATTGAACGACCTGAACAGCTCCCTCAACTCCGAACCGTTCAAAGACCTGCCTTCCCTATTGGACAAACTCCGCCGACAGTCTCAACTTGTCGTCCAAACAACGGCCGATTTTACCAACGTCGAAGCCCGCATCAAAAAACTGTCCGAAGATTTCAACAACGCCATGCCCACCCTGGATCGTGCCCACAAACTTACGGCGTTCTTTCTGTCTGAAATTGAAGAGGCAAGCAAAACCAAAAAATAGACCGAGACGTGGATTAGAACTTATGGCTGTTGGGAAGTGTCCTCGAGACCGGATATTAATCAGAACTTATGCCTGTGGTATGCGTGGTAAAGGCAGAGTGGAATAGTGAGCTTTGCTATTGAACATGCAAGAATGAGTGATGTACCAACCACCTCTCTCGCCGGACTTTGAGATACCTGAGCATTTTACAGTCATAACGGCTTATTAGCAACTTTTTAAAAAACATGGTAGCGCGTGATCACATCTACATTCCTGTGAATGCCATAATACGAACTAGTTCCTTCATTTGTCGTTAACTATGTAGAGGGGTGTAACACCCCTCTTGTCAAGACAACATTCAACCTTGCTCAAAATCTTTCTTTGAACCTGCTCGCCACTCTTCACTATGGCTAGGTTTGAGCTTTTTAATCGCAATCACAATCGTGGGCTTTTGACTGCCTCAAAGTTTACTAGGAAAATTCCTTTAGTCGTACTCCTTTCTTTCAATGGCACCAAAATAATCATGTAATACTATATCCTTAACTATCCGCTGTTTTATTGATCCCATGCCTGCAAGACTCAGGGTTCTCTTACTGCTGCCAGTAAAATATTGGCTCTGCGCCAAAATTCTGGAACATGAACCGTGACGATTCCGGTTGACACAGGATTTCAGCTAAGTTAACAAGTATCAAGAGTTCCAGGGGAAAGGAGTTCAAAGAGAAGGAAGCTAAGGTAGAGATCATCTCGATAAATTGGAGGTGGGAAAACCTTATGTCAATGAAAGAAAAAACTCGCAATTAAAAATTCAATTTTATTTTGAGATCGTTGTAGACACGTAATATGTTATTCTATCTTCACATAGAAAGTCACTCGTTAATTATCACATTTACAAGCGCGGGCGACGCTTCCATGAGCTTCCAGCACACAGCAGTAGAACGCAGACGATGAGCCGCAATGAACAATTCAGCTGGTGGTTTCAACTCAAAAATTTCAAATTAAAACTATCCTATTCAATGAAATGACTCTTCTCTTAAATTACCTACTTTGAAAATTAAATTAAAAAAACAATCTAGCGGCAATAAAATGAAAACGATAAATGAGGCATGAACGTAATTTAATCTCACTGATGTAAATTCGCTTTTCGAAAAAACTAAAATGCTTACCATAATGTCCACTCACACTTGTTCATCAAATCTGAAAGGCAGAAAAATAGGTGTACTCAAAAGAGATTGTGCTGTTCTTTCGAAAATGAAAATAGTTGAGTCATGCACGTAGACGATAACAACATACCATGAGACGACTGGTGTTTGAGCGAAGATATTTATTTGTCCGACAGTTTCGCTGAAACCAGAGATCTCGCAGACGTATCAATAAAAGGACAAAAATATCCAATGAAATATCGATTGTCTTCAAAAAGAGGAGAGGGTAGGAACTTTCCCCCGAAGATCAAGGAGGGAAATGAGGGAGCAACGCAAAACTTTGGCCAAAAAATAGGTTTCACTCATGCGTTTCCAAAATAAAACTCTTAAAATTCAAATTTTGACTGAGTGTACTTTACAATTGACAATATCACATTTATTATGGCGAAATCGTTTATCGATCCACAACTGATATATAGATAATACAATATCTATGCAATGCATCAAAAATGCAATAGGTACAATCTTTTAATTTACATACAGAGAGATAAAAAACTCTAACGACCTCTCAAAAAGTAAACTTGGTACCCCAGTTAAAATCTTTAGAAAAAAATAAGGTCGAATACTTACGCGCGTTTGATGAAAATGTGGCAACTTTTAGTGCATTTTAAAAAAGTGAAAAGAAAACATTGATGGTCGAGTTCCACAGTAAACGCACAACGAAGATCAATACAAAGTGAGAACAGAAAATCTACAGAAACGGGAATGTGGGACTCGAGGGTACGAGGAGGGCCTCAAACCATGAAGATTTACAGGATTGTTATGGGGAAGGGGGAGTGAAAAGAAAGAGAAAAAGAGATCACTCAATTTTTGAGGTGCTGGTACTTGCATTCTTCGTCCTTGCAGACGCCTTGCATGTCATAGGGACATAATGGGATGTGTGGGTCCATTTTGTCCGAGTTAGCGACACTGCGACAAAGGATATCAAGATTGTATCAGGGACGTTTTATAGGAGGACATATATAAGAAAGAGGAGAACACGTTCTAGAGATAAGTTATTGTCCTAAGAGTGAGAATTACGAGCATCAACAAGCTACTTACCTCACAACTAATTTCTGAGACGTAACATCTGCTTCATGTTTAACAGAAGGTGTTGCAACAACTGGTTTCATTTTGGGTACAGCGATTGCAGGCCGTAGCCTCTCAACAAGCCTAGGCTTGAGTCTCTTCCTGAGCACTTCATCCATAGGCCTCACTTGTTTTCCAGCCGCCATAGTTGGTTTGACAGCTCTGACATTTTTCTCAAGGCCCATCATAGCAAACTGCGCCCGCAAACAGACTTCTCTATATTTTAAATTCAACAACTCCGTTGTTCTGCTACTCGGCCTGAAAAAAGTACGATGCAGGGAAAACCACAAAAATAAAATCAAGAAACCGCCAGATTCCATACAAGTTACAATCCTTTCTTAGTGATGAAAATTCAAATGTTGATCCCCACAATCAATGACAAATCTCCATTAAATTTAGGGTTAACCCATTCAGGATGAATACCTAGCAGCCCCATGACATACACTGTAGTAAGTAACAAAGTGAAACCATGCGCTCAAAACAAAATAGTCTTGTCTACAGGAGGAGCATCGTGGATTCTAACCACTACAAGCATTGATTAGTTTTATATCAAACAGAACTACCATTAATGAATATCTAAGTAAAATTAAAATAATAAAATACGGTGTCCGACAAGTTATCCCCCCTCCTAAATTCGTTCAAATAGGGGTAAACACACATTTCTAGTAATTTTCATTATTTCATTTGCACGTAAATTTCACAGGTTTTCTCTATTTCAAGGACTTTCACCTTGGATTTTCGTCCGACTACCTTGGTCAGGTGTCGCGGACGTCGTCAGCCGTCCTCCAAAGAGGATCGTAAATTGATCTGACGATTTCGCTCGTGGCTACTTATTGCCTCACCCCCTTAAGTGAAGAGGACGAATATGAGGGTCAAGACAAACAAGTTGCTCTAGCCAGGATTCGAACCCTGGCCGCTCGGAGTACCGGTTTTCTCTATTTATTCATTTTAATTTTTATTTGCTTCTCTATTTTTATGGGATATTGGATTTAGAAACAAACACACGCGCTGAAAAATTTTTTTTTACGCAAAATAATCTAGTTTTGGTCATGGTGGTCCGCTAAATTCGAGTCAAATTAAGAAATTAGCGTTAAAAATAATGAAAATTCATGTACCACATTTAAGAGTTCATTATAATCAACTATTTGAATTTTGGGGTTACTCGGAAGGAAAACTCATGAAAGGGGGGACTCAATATTGAGATCCTTGCAAAAAAAATTGTTTACTCCCAATAGGACGAAAGTAGGAGGGGGGAAAACAAATCGTGGGACACCCTGTATAATGAAAATAGTATAAGTTAGCCTGTGGTGCTTCCATCCTGCGTATTTAGACTGTCTTTCTTGTCTTCATATTTCCCAGACAAAAATAAGAGTAACTCCAGGCTTTTTCAGTAATTGAATGTGCGGGGATTAGGAAGATTGATGTAAACTTGAGCATAATAAAGTTGGTACGATGTTACAAAATGATGCTTCAATTCAATGTGAGGAACTATAAATATTAGGTAAAAATCGTATAAATAAAGTAGAAACGCCTTAATGTACCACTCACCGTAATCATTCCTTCAAAGGGATGCTAGAGAAGTCTTGATGGAAAAGGAACAAAATCGTTCAAAAGAAAACAAATAAAGTCGACCATGTGAAGTCTCTCACTAACTTTGGTTGATCCCTGGTGTCTGGCAGAGGCGACAATGACGACGTATCCATTGTAATTGTAGATTGAAGAAAGCGTTTCTTGTTTTCCATTGTATCTTTCATGTCAAACAAGTTTTGTCGCTTCTTGGACAGTTTGTGCTGGAGAAGGGCTAATTGCTTCCGTAGTATGACATATTGTTTCTTTGAGTTATTATAATCGCTCAGCTCTTCCTCAAAATTTGTAACAAGGGTGCCCATTTCTTCAACAGCTTTGAATGCAAAGGAGCTGAAAATGATATCATAATGTCCTGAATTTGTTACCTTGCAGTGAACTAATAATAGAATGTGTAGCTGCCACTAACCTGTCTTTCATCTGACGGACCTTGGCAGTTGGAATCGCAACTGGTTTAGAAGGGGATTTTTTTAGAGTTGTTGCCTTTCTAAGAACATTCCCTGTAGCGCGAAATGTGATTTTTCTGTCAGTCAATCCATCTTTTGTGGGTAGTTTCTTAGTATCTACCGATTGCTTGATAGGATTCCTCATTGGCGGGATAATCCTTTGTTTCGATATTTTGTTTGTAGAGCTCATTGATTGCTGAACAATTGAGTTACACGTTGCACCAACAAGCATCTGAGCAGTAGCTTTAACTGGATTCAATTCATCTTTTGGCGTTTTTCCAATGGGTGGCGATGATTCAGAAGGCTGAAAAAACGCGCATACTGCACTAATTATGCCATCAAGACAGTTAGCAACTTCTTCATCAAGACTTTCTTGTGGGCTGGTTTTCAAGTCTTCACAACTCAGCAGTACGGTATCATGAGGTGAACCCATTTCCTTCTCACAATCCACCGAACTGCAAACAGTTGATTCAGTGTTTTTTGTTCGAACTCGCTGCTTAGTTGCTTCAATCACAGATTGTTTCAGAGTTTGGACACGTTTTTGCCTCTTCAACTCCTCATACTGCCATGCAGATAGATTTGAAGGACCCTAAAGACAGTCAAAGTTGGGGTCAAGTTAAAAAACCAACTGTCTATTGAACATGCGAATAAATTACAGGAGTTGGTTATTCCTCGGACCTGGAGCATGGGGAGTGTGGTGAGTCTTGGACTTATTCAAATCGTCCAACATTCAGTGGAAGATGAAACACCTAGGTATCCGAAAATCTCAAAACCCCACTTCCAAAATAGGTAGGTAGGTATCTATTTTGACCTATATCCACCCCCACTCGGTCTGTCCCATCTTGATGGATGAAGCGACCAAAATTTAGAAAGAAATGATACCCCACATGCCTGGATCGCCGAAAATCCATTTTTTGGAAAATTTTCAAGGACCAACTAGATATAGACCAATATTTCAGCCCGGCCCCTGACCAATATTTCAGATTTTTCAAGAAATTTTTCTACTACCAAAAACGGCGTACGGACAATTTATTTTTAAAATCTAGACACCCAGAAACGCAAACTGACAATTTTTGGGGCAAATCGGAGAGGTTGATGTTCTTGCGTGAAAACTTGGGTTGATTATTCAAGGAATAACCAACCAAAAGAGAACTACTTCCATAAAACATTATTGATAAAAAAGTACAAACAAATCTTACTTCCTGAACTTCACAGGGCAGCGATAAGTCTGTTTTAAATTCGGGTGCAGTTTCTTCAATTGATGCACTTGGTGGATCCTGAAATAAAATAAACCGTTTCAATAAGGTATACTTGAATCATTACGGCGTGAGCACTCACGCTATTGGATCAAATTATCACAGTAATAGTATTATAATGACCTGCGTTGCGGGGACCAGCGAAGACTGGTCACTCATGTCGAACATAGGATAGTAGACAGTGGCCTGCTGAATCAACTCAGTCTCCTTTCTTGTTTCCTCTAATAACCTATCAATGCTCCGCTCAATAAAAGTAATGTTTTCAGCAGTGTTTCGCGTAGTGACAACTTTCTCTTCGACGGATTCACCACGCTCATCATCACTCGAATCAGACACTCTGATTATGAATCGATCAACGATAGGCGTAGATAGAGGAGGAGTGGCGCTTTTGGTGAATTTCTCAACAATTTTTTTTCTTGACAGGATGAATGACGTTCCTTTTTGAGTAGAGATTTTCCTTGTTGACTTTGGTAGGGTTTCTTAATGGAAGTGGCTCGGGTTTTAGAATGGGTTCTGGCGCAGCAATAGCAATGTTGCGACTCAACGAGCTCAACAACTGCGCCCTTAAGATGTCCTCGTCAAGATCTTCCCACTCTTCAGAGGGCGATGGTTCGACTGGTAAGGGCGGGTGGTTCGTCGGTGGAGGCTCCCCAGTTTCCACGTGCAGAGGGTTTAGGTGCGTTCCAACGTCTGACAACATTCCACTTTTTATAGTCGTTTTGGGTTTGACAGATAGTAGGGCTAACTGTCGGAGCTCGTCTTCATCATCGTCTCTATCGACTTTTGGTTTCTTCGTGAGATCTTGGGCACCGGACGTGTTTTTTTCACCCCTTGCGAACGCTGTCGCAGATACGGCCGTTGTTTCTTCCGAATTCCTCGCTTTCCTTTCGCGCTTTTCGAATTTGAATGTATTTCCCTGAGGTATTTAGGGGTTCTGGGTTGTGATTTAACTCCTTCAAGCACGACAGGTACAATTGACCTGGTTTCTAATATAGGTCTCCGGTCATCGAGTTCTTTAGCAGGCCTGTGTTGTGAGACGACAGGAATCGGATTGCCTTTGCAGCATGGTAACTTATCCTGACTAGAACGAATCGAAACTTCGATAGGAACCCTCTGTTCACCCACAACACTCGGATCGGACGTGGGAATATTGGATTCGATCACCGCATCTCCACAGTTCTCTTGATCTATCACCATGTCTTCGTCTGACCAGGTATCGCCCGGCAGAGCGATCCCTCGCCAGTCAGTTCCAGGAGGCGGTGGCGTCGGTACGGAGTCACATTCGTCTTCAAGACCCAGAAGAGCAAACTCCGAGAAAGAATCTTCCGTCGACTTGAGACGTTCCTTGGAGGCTAATCGTTTTTTTCTCTTTAAGTCTGTGTGCTTTTTTATAATAGCGGTCCTCAAGGCTACCAGTCGCAAGTGAAGCTCGTCAATTTCTTCTTTTTGAGGCTCACGGATGGGCGACATGTTGTTAGAAGTGGGAGGCACAGGAATTTCGGCAGGACAAACGTTCAAATTTGCGGGATTCTCAACGGATACTTCGCTAGTCTTTTCATTGACATTTTGAGTAGCAGTGACGCTCCTCTCGATCGCCGGATATTCCGACTGCTCTTCGAATTCATTCTTCTCCTGTGGAGTGACGGAATCCGATTTGTTCTCTTCATTCTCGGAGACAGTTCTCTGTATCGAACCTGATCCAACAAGTCGATCTAGAAGACTCGACTTAGCCACGACCCAATTCGATTCAACCAACAATTTGACGCGAGGTGGAGAATTCGATTTTCGCTTCTTGTCTTCTCGATGGCACTCTCCGGAATTTCGCCTGCGCCCAGTACGCCGTGCGGGCAGGGGTCTTTTTTGAGGTAGCCGGTTGTCATGATGGTAATAGGACGGTTGACACCGAGTTTTGTCGTCCGTTTTTCCTCTCTTTTTAGCCGCGTCTCTGTTAGAGTCTGTAATGAAATCACATTCGATATGATTGACCGCAAAACACACAAAAAAAGTATTTAGTAATTGGAACGGCTTCCGTTTTAGTTCATTTTGTAATTTATTAGTTATTTTCATTACTAAATGCAACTTGAACACTGAAGTTACAAGATTTTTATACGACAAAACTTTCATGAGCCCAACTTTTTGCTGGTCATTATTTAAACCTAATATAAAATTTTGAGAACCAGTCGCAAATTTGCTTGGATAAATTTGGCTTCAAATAACTGAACTCTAGTGAGTGCATTAGTCATGACAAGAGTTTTGAACGTAAGTGACCTCAATCCATCCCAACTTACCTCTGAGGCAGCCTCCTCGGGGAGAAGAAGGACGATTCGACTCCAACCGATATCTCCGATCATTTTCCACAATTCCTGAAGAACTTTTGAATTTCAATTCGTAACTACTCCCACGTTTGCGAATTCTCGCGTAACAATGTTTTCCGGATCGTTCCCTCCTACAAGGGCTGTCGTCCTTGCACTTATGTTCTTTCTTCCGTTTACTTTTGACCTTACATTCAATTTTGTTACCAACTTTGGAGATGTGCTTTCCATCCTCGCCATCGCTGAATTCTTCGAGAGAGCTGACATTTTCGTATAAAATATCATCGTCGAGGATTTCGCCCTCTTCATACTCGTCTGAAAGAATGTCCTCTACCATGGACGAAATGTTCACGTCGGATAACATGAAGGGTCGAGGATCACCTTGAAAAAATACTCAATTCCCGAGCAACTAATAAAAATTACTCACTCGCAGGTCACCAAAATCGCTGTGTATAATAAAATGAACCACGTTTAGCACAGTCAGCACTAAGTATTACAACACCCATCTCACGACCACGGGAAACCGCAATGCTGCTCGACTTCAAATTATAATAAAAGAAATCCAAAAATGGTTCCGAATCCCAACCGATGGATGGCGATGGAAGCTGAGGAGTGGATGAATCCACAGCCTTGACAATCATCAAATGCGAAGAAAGAAAATGCAACAATTGACTCATTTTCACGGATCTAACCATCAATATGAATTATCTGAGGATTAAGAATCAGTTTTCAATTGAATTTGTTTCTTAATCTACCAAAAGACGATGAATTCAATGCTACCTACTACAATTAAAGATCACGGTTATTAAGGTCGCTTGATGAGATGGGAAGGTTCCTGTGGGGTTTCTTCCCTCTACACGCTTTTTTCCCTTTTCTCTATTTTCCATCCTTGTGTTCCGTTGCTGTGTTCGGTTGTGTATTGCCTTCCTCTAAACGTGATCACGTGTGTTCACGATTCACTTCTGGGTTTTCGGTTTATTCTAAAATGCCGTACATCGTGGATGATTTACTGCTAACGTTATGCATTCGGCAATCTGATCAATCAGTCGCTAAGACAAGTTTATTTTTCATAAATGTAAAAAGGACGACAGTCGAGGTGACTTCGCTTGCATTTTTTCAACTGGTGCAAAACAAAGTTTGACAGATGTAAGTGGATAACATTGCTTTTGTGTCGTTAGTTGTCTATTGAATACTTTGACATAAATAGACCGTCGATTTAAGATTAAAACACCCTTCATCCGCGGAGGAGGATTAACTGATCCGGGAATGAAGCATGTGACCTACTTATCACGAGTGCTGAATGGTTTATACAAAAATGCTCTTGAAGGATCACGAATAACTGGTGTTAGGCGGAACCCATTGAAAATGTAATTAGATCCATAAAATATCGTTGATGTGTCAATTTCACTCTCATATCGTGTTGATGCTCTGCTGCCAGTGTCGAGTATTTGCAACGCCTAACCGGTGTTTTTTGTGAAAGTTTTAGTTTTTAGTGAAAGTTTGTTTGTAGTATTATCCTTGAGCTTGTAAGGGTTATTTTCTTAATTTTTCAATTGGTAGTTTTTTTCATAGTGATCAACTAACCTTACACCAGGCTCACAATGGACGTGATTTGTTGCAGTACTTGGTGCAATCAGTGGCGGATTCTCAAGTTCTAGAACGAGCTAAGTTCACTGACGTTGGAAATAGAGTGTTCGTTTCGCTGGATAGAACGCTCATGTTTTCTCGTGGTCTAAACGAGTTATTTTCATACAACGGAAGATACGGCTACAACAATATTTTTGTGGCTAAGGTAAAAGTGTTTGACGCATCGTGCTTATCGCAGTAATGTACCGTTGTTCCCTTGTTACTAACGTTTTGGTTTTTAAAGTCTAGTGAACATATCAGTGGATGGGCAGCAAGAGGAACTATCGGCTGCCGGCTGGCGGGTTCAAAAAACCGCAGACGTACTTCGTCGAGTGGTCAAATGTTGTGGAGCACGAGATACTACCGATGGAACCGAAATTCTGAACATCTTAGTCAACAAGAGGAAGCGTGGTGTCTGTAACAACACAACCATGATCCTGGTCGGAGGAGTCGTCTGCAAAATTGGATCAGATACTTCTTCCACGCTGCATACCTGCAAAAAGTAAACCTAACTGAAGCGATGATTAACTTTCACGAGCCTTAAGCTAAAAGTGTACAAGTTTTGATTTTTTCCCTAGGTATATTCTAGACGAATTGACTCAAATGAGTCAAACCCGGCTTGGGAGTGCAGACGCCACGATTCACAATCACTTGGACAGCATGGCTCAAACATCCCTCATATTTGCCCTATTCAACGGAAACATGTCCAAATACCTCGAGTTGCCTTTGAACTCCGTGTCCTCCATTTGCAAAGGTAAATGCAAGATTTAAAAAAAAATATTTTTCTTGGAAAGATTGGAAAATGTCCGGGATAGTTGGGAGTAGCATATTATCCTGACGTCTCATACTAGATCAGACGTTTTCATATTCTTTCCTGAACTCTACCTAGGTTTTGGTTAAATATTCCTTGAATAATGAACCTATGTAATCATGAAAGAGGTTAACCTACCCTGTCAGCCCCAAATTTTTACAGTATACATCTCATCAAAATCTGTTTTGATCAAAAACGCTGCAAAATCTTTCGCATGGAGAAAATGGGGGGAAACAGTGAGCGGAATCTCCCAGACTCATTCCATTCAGCGTCCAAATTTTAGTGGAAAATGATACCTCACATGCCTAGGTACCAGAAATAAAAAAACCCCACCTTTGAAATAGGTACATTAACTCCCATTCCATTTTTCAAAAAATACATCATGCGTGTATACTAGTTGATCCTTGGGTCCTTGAACCTTTCCAGTCAGATCGAACCAAATTTGGAGAGGGTATCGGTTGGAACTGTGAATGGTGTTGTTTGATTAAAACTAGATTTTTTAGTTATTTTCGGAAACTTGACCTGTGTGTATTATTTTCCCATTAATTTTTGGGGGTGTTAATTCAATTGTGATAAGTCCCGGGCCGATCAGCGCGCCAGCGGAGGTGGTATGTGTCTCAAAATGTTGCATTCTTTCGGGTGTATTTTCGCATTTTTCTGGGTACCTAGGCGTTATAGGTGGTATTATTTTCCACTAAACGCTGGATCGATTTGAATGGGCCCGACTCACTATTTTCCTCACTGTTTTCCCAACAATCTTCCATCCAAGGAATAATCAATCATTGATGAATGATTTCCAGCGTTTTGGTTGGTTATTCCTTGAACAGTCAACCTATGTTTTCATGCATCCGATTCAGCTCAAAAATTTTTTCTGGACGTTTATAGGTGTCTAGATCAAATATTGGACGCTAAATCCAATAAAATGGGTCCCAGAACGATTGGCCCCCACTGGAAGAAGATATGAGTCAAATTGGGTGTCTATCTACCCATTTCGAATGTGTGTTTTCGAAATTTCTGGAACCTAGGCGTGTAGGGTATCATTTTCCACTAAATTTTGGACCCTGAATCGATTGGAATTGGTCCGGGACCCGCCACACCCACTGTTTCCATTTTCCTCATGTTGAAGAAATGAGTCTCCATGCGCCTGGTTCGAGGAATAACCAACCCGTGTGTAAGAATTTGCAGCGAGAATTTTATTGCAATAAATATAATTAAGTGTAGAATTACCCAAAAGCTAAGCCATAAATGAGGACTCTAAAAGGGTACTTGCACTCAAAGGCAGGAGTTTGGTTGCGTAGGATATATTTCATTAACTTTCTCCGGTACATTATATTTTTTATGAATTTTTTTGTTAGAACAAACATTTAGTTATTATTTGTTATATATTTTGTGCGAAAATGTGCACCCCTAGCTGTGGGAGCCACTTGTACGTCACTTTCCAAACCAAATTTTGTTTTTGCTAACTTTCTTCCTCTTATTCTAGCTTCGGTTTTCGTCCTCTACAACTACTCCCGTATGACTCACATAGTGCATAAATTTAAAAAATTGGAATCAGACGGCACCTCCACCTTTGCCGGAAATTTCCTCATTGACTTCTCTTTACTCACTAACTCCGTAAGTTGTTCCCATACGCTAAGTTCATTCATTACAATTCTATTTCAATTATATATGATTATTACAATTTGTTTTTGTCTCGATACGCTTTCAGGAAGAGTGGGATTTGATGCTAAATTTCGTCATATATGGCCTGACGTTGTTCGTTCTACTGTGTCCAAATTGGAAGTTGGTGAATTCAAGTTGCACAAAATATTGGATTTCCTCAAATGTTTGGCGTCAGTATTCAGCACTTACTATAGGAGGATCAGGATACTTACGGTGAGCGTGATTTTACTTTACTGCACATCCATTTTGACTGATTTGATCATTATATTCTTTTGCATCCTGATTTTGTGTGTTCGTATTTTCAAGGATTCACGGCCTCATCTCCTTCCAGTGCTTTTCGCTCGTATGTACTTGATTCTCGGATTGATGGACGTCTACAAGAGTGCTTTTGATCTACTAGGCATACAGCCTATTCAAAACATGTGAAACTCATCTCCAACTTGGCGACTGGATGTTGAAAACATCCTTTAAAGGTAAAACCTAAGACGTGTGATTGTTTTAGCTGCGTTAACAATGGGTAGTTATGCAGTTTGAAGGTTTAGCGCGTTGTCGACTGGGCTGACTTTTGGTTGGTTATTTCTTGAATAACCGTTCGTTTTCATGCAGAAAGTCAATCTCTCCGATTCGGCCCAAACATTTTTTCTGGACGTTTTAAGGTGTCAAGATCAAAATAAGCAATTGTCCGTACTCGCGTTTCCCACCCCTTTCGCCGCCGTAGCCGCGACCACCGCCTCTTTCACCACCCCGTTCTCCTCTTTCGCCGCCGCGATCTCCCCTTTCGCCGCCTCTTTCTCCTCTATCGCCGCCGCCTCTCTGGAACGTACGTCCGCGGTAACCAGGTCCGCCGTCACGCGGTGCTCCGCGCCCGCCGCCACGGCCCCTTCCGCCGAACTCCCCGCTCCTCTTGAATCCGTCATCCTGACCGAATCCTCCTTCGCGGTCGCGAAATCCTCCATCGCGGTCCCTGTTGTTGCTCTTTTTGGTCGTCACGGCTGCGGAAGTTGTCTTTGTCCCCGTCCTGAGCGTTGCGTAGTTGTTCTTGCTTGCTCGTTTTGAAGTCCGGGTTCGGCTTCCTATCCTCCCTGGGCCCCCTGGCCGGCTCTTCCTTCCCTTTCGGTCCGTCGTGAGCCGACCATTGTTGGGTTT
>CM034009.1:10434198-10468194 GCA_019603395.1 Cyrtorhinus lividipennis | reverse complement strand
ATGAAAGCTGATTGCTAATTCGAAATTTTCATTTTCGTTTATTTTTTTCATTCAATATCCAACGGATAACGACAAGACTGTTATTTAAGTTTCAAAATTCTTCGCGTTTCGAAACGTCAAGTCATTCTCCGGTTCAGAGTACAAATTTTTCTTTTTGTCCGCGCTGACTGTGATACTAGTGTTGTAAATCGACGTAGAATTTATCTCGACGTGTTCCTATTAGTTTAAAATTGTCACGACTGCTTTTCTGTTCGTTTTCTTTTCGTACTTCGTTTGTAATTAAAACTCGATTTACTATGGTTGAAAGGATTATTGAAGAAGTTCAAGGCGAGGAGCCTATCGCTGCCCGTAAGTAATTATAATTCCTTTATTTATTTTATTTTTGTTCAATTTAAACAAGAACGAAGTACAAAGTTGAACTCACTTCGTCAATTATCAAGACATTCAAACTCCAATTTTGATCCATGATTAATCGTTACAACTTAAAACCGTCTTATTATCGGCAAAAAACCATCATTTTTTCAACTCATTCAAATGAATAATGTTGCTGAGAATAAACCAAAAATTAAAGTGGAAAAAATGGGAAAAGAGCGACGTTTATACTTATTCAAAGTTTAATTTCGCATTGTTAGCGGTGGTTGCCTCATCCTCTGACTCATCGATTCTCGTCTTGTGTTCGTTTTTGGTCCACCACGTGTACCAAAGAATTGCTCACTACGTGATGAAATGTGTCATCATGTCATGTATACAGACAATAATTGTTATTAACCGATGTATCACTTCTAGATTCATTTTTTTGAATTTTTTTATTTTTATTTTTTTTTTACTAATTAATAAGACAATGTGCTTACTACGTAAAAGTTTTTGATAAAACTTTAATACATACAAACGCCAAAAGTTTGATTATCGAATGAGGCTATTAATCGATTCTACAATGAGCTTTCGATGCGATTTTATCGTATATAAACATGTTTCGATTATTTGTTTTATTTATTATTTATTTATTTTTTTTTTTTTTTTGAAGAATTTTTTCGGTGTTATATTACCAAAGTTCGAGTACTGATAAAATCACACGTTTTAACATGAGCCGGACTATCTTACTTTCCTCAATACTTTTATCTACCCAGTGTAAATACCTGGTGTTTTCGAGATTTTAACCTTGAAACTCTTTGTGAACATCTTCGCCATCTTCGGACGTTCTTTGAATTGCAAATTAGACTGGTGATAAACAACGCCATTAGAACTCGTATGAAATACGAAACCATGAAATAAATAGGAAGCTTTTAAAGTAATTACTTTTCCTGTATCTTGACTGTACCTTTATATTTTATTTTATTCATTTATTTATTTATTTATTTTATTTTTATTATTTTTTTTTTTTTTAAATTATTTTGATATGAACTAGTAGAAATTTAAAAAAAATTATTATTAAAAATTATTTGAAAATGGCCAGAGGGAATACGATAAGGGTTTTGGGTCAGATGAGTTTTGATTTCTGGTGGTAGCACATTGTAAACAGTCTATTATGGGGAACGGTGGCACATGAATGGGTCACATGTAGCAGATGGGTTGCCTGTAGATGATTGTCTATTGAGGAATGGTCGCCATAATTATTGCGGAGACAATGCCACATATGAGTAGTGTTTCTGGAGGCAGCCGCACGAGTTGTCCAATAAGGATAGGTTCATTATGAGTTGACTGTTGAAACACAACACGAGCTTCCCATTGAGGAGAAGGCGGCGCTCATGATGTGTCAATACTTGTATGAGCCGTCTATTGTGAAGATGATGAGAATGGCAGCTGCATTTATGAGCGGTTGCCCATTGTGGAACCAGTATCACATATGATGAATCCCTCTGGAGGCAGCTGCACTTACGGGTCGTCCTGTAATGATAAACAGGCACATTATGAGTCCGTTGAGGAGGTGGAGGCCCAACATGAGCTACCCATTGAGTAGAGCGCGAAATATGGTTTATTGGTCCATTGAGAAGGCGGCACTTATATGAGTCGTACATTGAGGAGTAGATGGGAATATTCAATATCAATTTATTGTGGAGATTGTGTCGCTTATGATGACTCATTCTCAAGGCAGTTGCACTTACCAGTCGTCTAATAAGCATAAGCAGGCATATTATGAGTTGTCTGTGGAGGAGGTGGAGGCACAATATGAGCTTCCTATTGAGGAGAATGCAACGCATGGTATGAGTAGTCTATTGACGAGAAGGCGGCGGTAGCTACCTCAATATTGAGGATAAAATGAGAATGACTTCACTTATGAGTTCCCTATTGTGGAAGCACTCAACGGATATGTAGCCAGTGCGCCTAATTCTCATCGCTTCTCGCGAGAATTTCCCTTCATCAAACACGATTTTATTATTAAGAATGAAATGAAACGGTCGTATTGATAAACTTCCTATACTAAACGCCTCCACGTAGGCGGAGGAATGCCGACGCCGTATAAAGCGGAGTCCTCGAGAAGGCCCACGTCACTTCATTATGCACAAACCTGCTGGTCGGGCGTTTTCTAACGTTACGCAAGAAACCCGAAGGTGGAATAAACTGCAAACAGGCAATGCGGATTAAGTTTGAATTTTTTATTTATTTATTCATTCATTTTCCACTCTTTTAGCAGCGATTTTGTTCATATGAAACAATATAATTATTATATTATCATAATTGCAATTTTCCCCAGTGACTCATTCATTATTCATTCAATTGTTTTAAATGAGTTCTTAATTTTGCTTGAGAGGATCACGTCAAGTATAGAACTTATTGGTTTGGCCTAATATGAGTTGCTTGTTGAGATTTGATCGGAACGTTTAAAATTACTCTTCAGCAATTTTGGATCAAAGTACACATTTTCGAGATTCTCTCGATCACGGTAAGATTCTACTTTGTAACTGCATCGCCCGATAACAATGTGCATTTACCGCTGCGTCGCGCCCAGGTCGAGAGAACGGAGCCCCGAAATGAGCTCGAGGGGGCAACGGACTGGGGCGACCTAGCAACACGGCGACGTCGGGCGGAGAAGGGCGGAGGCGCGATTGAGGGGGATTTATGGGATTTGAGGAAGTTTATTCCGACGATAAACGCCTGATTAGCTCGTGCGTTTGAAGGCGGGGGGGAAAGGCGGAGGCGGGAAATCAGGTCGCCGTGTGAATGACCCGACGGGACAATGTGTCGAAACGATCCGATTTCGACAGTCGGGGGGGAGGTTTTTCATGTTCGACACATGAAACTACGACGCCGTGTCCACATATTTCTCCCCGCCATTTCGTACTAACGCAAATGAGTGCACACCATTTTTACATTTCAAAACGACGAAACTTTAACAATCAACGTCATATAAGTCAGTAACCGTTTGCAATAAGAGAATAATTTATATAATCATTTTTGCTAGAAATTTTCATTATCTTTAATTTTGTAGTTTTTGTAACACCCCCCCCCCCCCCCAAAAAAAAGTACATTTTCTCTAAATCAATTTCGCAATATTTTAACATGTTCCTTTTCCCTAACCATCGTCCCACGTTTAACAATAGCTAATCGAATCGTCATTATTTCTCTGTTCAGAAGATGCAGACGCCGGTGTCCTCAGAGATAAAACGAACGACGCAGAGAGAAAAGAGGCCCAAGAGGCGGCCAAGAAAAACCGAAGGCGCAAGAAAACCACCGCCTCACTCGGTCCTATGTGCTTCCAAGGTAAATTTTTGCAATTTAAATTAATTTCAGAATAATTTGTTGTAAGTAAAACTTTTTTAAAATGATAAACTTTGATGAAAGAGAAGATTTTTTAATCAAATTTAACTAATTATTTACCGTAATTCTCACTTGTTACAGACATGTACAAGCTGTCTGATGAAATTTTGGGACGTGGGGCCTACGCGTCAGTTCAAACTTGCGTTTCAACACTCACCGACATGGAGTTCGCCGTCAAGGTAAAAAAATACACTGTTCTAATTTATGCTGCAATATTTAAATTTATTATGTTGAAGTTATAAGGAAATATTATTGAAAACGTAAAATTTGCCGCACCTTAGCTTGAGGGAAAAAAAGGATTTATCCGAACCCCTATTTGCTGCAACAGTAATTTTCAAATTCAATGTTAAAATCAAATTAGTTAATTTGAATATTCTAGATAAAATAGATACAAAATCGTGTAATTTAGATTTGGCCACCTCAGGCGCAGCCAGCAAGGTGTACACCACAAACCCTCCATTATCCTTTCCTGACAACATGAGCTGGCTCATAGGGGAGCGCCGCCTTCTCATGATGTGTCTATTGAGGCGACGAGGCACATGTACTTGACTGTCTCATGAGCTGATGAGAATGACAGCTGCATTTATGAGCCCATTGTGGAGCCAGTATCACACATGATTAATCCTTCTGGAGGCACCTGCACTTACGGGTCGTCCATTAAGGATAAACAGGCACATTATGAGTCCGCTGAGAGGTGGAGGCCCAACGTAAGCTGCTCATTGAGGAGAGCGCGAAATATGGTATTAGTAGTTCATTGAGAAGGCGGCGGCACTCATGATCTGTCCAATGAGAGAAGGCGGCACTTGTAAGAGTCCTCTATTGAGGAGATGATGAGAATGGCTGCTCCATTTATGAGTTGTCCATTGTGGAGCCAGTATCACATATGATGACTCATTCTTGATGCAGCTGCCACCAGTCGTCTAATAAGCATAAACAGGCACATTATGAGCCGCCTATTAAAGAAATGGAGGCACAATATGAGCTTCCCATTGAGGAGGATGCATCATATGAATATTCAATTGAGGAAAAGGCGGCGCTAGTTACCTTACTGTTAAGGAGAAAATGAGAATGAAAGCTGCACTTCTGAGCTCCCCAATTTGAAATCACCTGATTGATTCATAGCCACTTCACCTAATTCTCATTTCACCCCCTCCTTAGCCCTCATTTCAATACCTCCCCAATAAATTTCACTCCCATCCCTTCCCTTGCATCCCTTATACATATAAACCCCTAAAACTCTCCTCAAACATCATTTGTTGACTCAACAATAACGTAATTACGTCTAAAACGCACCAAATATGTTAGATTTTGACCTTTTCTTCAACATGCTGACGTTATCATGTTTTGACAGGTTATCGACAAGACACCGGCGCATCCAAGATGGAGAGTGTTTCGAGAAGTAGAGACCTTTCACCATTGCCAAGGTCAACCCAACATCATTCAACTGCTCGAAATGTTTGAAGACGACAAGTATTACTACCTCGTTTTTGAAAAGGTTAGTTTCTTCGAGTTTTTCAAACATTTTTTACAAGTTTTACTGAAATACATTTTATTTTAAAGTTAGTCAATCATTCAAAAAATAAGTTATTTCGTGATATTTTCCAAAAATATACTCATTTGGTTATTCCTTGAACAATCAACATATGTGATCATGCCAGAAGTCAACCCCAAAATTTGACGGTTGGCGTTTCATGATGACTAGATGAAACTATGGGAAAACAGTGATTGAGGAGTGTCCCAGAGTCATTTAAATGGATTTAGCGTCCAAAATTTAGATGAAAATGACATCCCACACGCCTAAGTACTGGAAATCTCGAACATCCACTTTCGAAATTGGTAAATAGATACCCATTTTGATCCATAACCTCTTCCAGTAGTCGCCAAACCGTCCGGGTTCCATCTCGATGGATTTAGCGTCCAAAATTTAGTGGATATTTATAGGCCACACGCCTAGTTTCCAAAAAAATTAGTTTTAATTAATAAAAATTAATAAAATAAAATAAAATTAATGTTGTTTTTATTTGTATTTATATCCATATTTTATCAATTTTTGTATTTAGTTGTATAAATTATGTTTGTTTTCTTATTTATTTGAGAATATAGGGTCATGATTGATTCACCTGTGCTATAGTAAGTACATAGTGTTCTTTTCTGACGTGCACTTACTACTGTGTGCGCAGGTCGTCGGAGGGCAGCTCCTCACCCGGATCCACGAGCGGAAGTGCTTCACCGAGCGGGAGGCCGCCGAAGTGACCCGAGACCTCGCCAACGCCCTCAAACACCTCCACAAAAAGGGTATCGCTCACCGGGACCTCAAACCGGAGAATATCCTCTGCGTCTCCCGCGAGAGCCTCTCGCCCGTCAAATTGTGCGACCTCGATCTCGGCTCAGGCGTCCGTTTTTCGCCCGTCGGCCCCATTTCGACCCCAAGGTAATTAGTAGGAGACGGTGGGGGTGAAATTTGTGGAGGGGAGAGAGAATGTTTGCTAAGGAGATGAGATGAGTTGCTCTAAGGTGGGTCTACATGGAGAGACCTAGAGAGACAGTGATTGCATAGAACTGTGTAGAAGAGGCTACACCATGAGCCCTGAAAAGCTGGAGTTAGTTTCAGGGACCGCTCTAACCCTTATGATTGCTAAGGAGAGGTGGAGCTGGATGGGTTGCTCTAAGGTGGAGCGACCTACATGGAGAGACCTAGAGAGACAGTGATTGCATCGAACTGTGTAGAAGAGGCTACACCATGAGCCCTGATAAACTGGAGTTAGTTTCAGGGACCGCTCTAACCCTTATGATTGCTAAGGAGATGAGATGGATTGCTCTAAGGTTCTACATGTCTACATGAAGAGACCTAGAGAGACAGTGATTGCATAGAACTGTGTAGAAAAGGCTACACCATGAGCCCTGGAGAGCTGGAGTGAGTTTCAGGGGCCGCTCTAACCCATGATTGCTAGAGCTATGTCGAGTCAGTCTACACTACCTCCCCTTCTTGCGCGAGACAATGTCACATATGAGAGTCCCAAGCGGTGTTGTTATGATACCGTGCCCAGGTGGCCGGGGTCGTTAAGGCGTCGGTCAGCACCCCCCAGCGTGAACTCGACGTCGTGAGTACTGAGTACGGGCAGTAAGTATCCGAATGCGGTTGTTCGGAGGCTTAACACACACACAAAGTCTGCCTTAGGAGTAGCTTTAAATTGACCAGGGGCCCCCCATCCCTCTCATTAAGGGGGGGGGGGGGTATGCTGGCTCAGGGCGGAGGTCAAATTAGACCAGCTGAATCTCCCGCATGAGTGCCAGTATGTGTTGTATTTTCAAAAAAAATGAAAAAGGAGTGATATATTTTTGATGACTCTTGACTTTAAAAATAATATCTGTAAAATTTGCCACAATTCATGACGATATGGAAAAATCATGAAAATTTATCATCGGCAATTCTACCTTTGACAAGTAAACATATTTTCATCAAAATATATAACAATACTCCAGTAATATTTACTTACAGAATTAATTATTTGGAAAACCGACGCTATTTTCCCAGGGCGCTAAATTGTCGACGCTAAAAATCTCCCCCGCGTGTAACACTTTTGCCCACTCAAGACGGTGGAGAAATCACCATCTCCACAAGTAATATGACCCACCTCACAATCTATTTTACAACAGACATTTCAACGACGTCAGTGACGATTTTAGAAGTATGTTACGCCCTGCGGGCCTCGCCAATTCAATAAACTTCAAAGATGTATGATTTGCGCTTAGATTAAGTAGAGCAATAGGATAGTGAGTACTCCTCCGCCTTGGGTGGAGAAAAGGTGGAGGCGGGGAGATAATAATCGTTCCTAGTTAAGGAGATAACGTCGGTTATCCTCATATAAGGAATGTTTCTTGACTTTTATGAGCCATCTATTGTGGAGATGATGAGAATGACAGCTGCATTTATGAGCAGTTGCCCATTGTGGAGCCAGTATCACATATGATGAATCCCTCTGGAGGCAGCTGCACTTACGGGTCGTCCTGTAATGATAAACAGGCACATTATGAGTCCGTTGAGGAGGTGGAGGCCCAACATGAGCTGCCCATTGAGTAGAGCGCGAAATATGGTTTATCGGTCCATTGAGAAGGCGGCACTTATATGAGTCGTCCATTGAGGAGTAGATGGGAATATTCAATATCAATTTATTGTGGAGATTGTGTCGCTTATGATGACTCATTCTGAAGGCAGTTGCACTTACCAGTCGTCTAATAAGCATAAGCAGGCACATTATGAGTTGTCTGTGGAGGCGGTGGAGGCACAACGTGAGCTTTCCATTGAGGTGAAGGCGGCGCTCATGTGTTTTGAAGCGAGGCGGCGCTTGTATGAGTCGTTTATTGAGGAGACTATGACAATGAGCAGTTGTCCATTGTGGAGCCAGTAGCACATAATGATGAATTTTTCTTGAGGCAGCTGCTTATGAGTCTATCTACACCATCTCCAGTTCATGCAATTGCGCGAGACTCGTTATTTCAAACTGATTCATTTGGCAAGTTCCAAACACACCAAAAGAATGGAAACAAATAAATTCCCAGTAATAAGACAGATTTTTTTTTTTTTTTTTTTTTTTTACACGCGAAATAAACGAATTTTAGTCATTATTCCGCAAAAAGCCGGAGCGTTAATTAATGGAAATTCATGTGCCACACTTTGGATGACAATTTTGGTTGCGACATTTAGCGTGCGCGCTGAACCGGTTGCGCGCAATACGAGATAATTGGTTGAGAGATCAAATTTTCATGAAATTGGAACGCATGCGCACTCATGTTTTCCTGTTACAGTCAGCATCCCACATCCCCATACTAACGTATCACCATCTTTTATATTTCCAGACTGAATTCTCCCGTGGGGTCTGCCGAGTTCATGGCTCCCGAAGTCGTCGACGTGTTCGTCTCCGACTCGCCGACAGCGAGTTACGACAAACGTTGCGACATGTGGAGCCTCGGCGTCGTCCTGTACATCCTCCTCTCCGGCTACCCGCCCTTCTGGGGCAACTCCTGCCAGGACGGACCCTGCGTCGGCCCTGACTGCCCCGCCTGCCGCGAGTCCTTGTTCCAAGAGATCTGCGAAGGTGACGTCGTCTTCGACGAAAAGGAGTGGGCCAACGTGTCCGAGCCGGCCAAAGACCTCGTCCTCCGCCTGTTGCGAGTCGACCCCGAAGCTCGTCTGACGGCCGAAGAGGTCCTCTGCCATCCATGGATCGTCAAGATGTGCTCGGCCGAGACGAGCAATCTCCTCGACACTCCCAACGTCATCAACAGGTCAGTACTAATCATTGAAAACGCTGCAAATTCTTTCACAGGTGTTACTTATTCCTCGGACCAGAGCATTTAGAAAATGGTAGATAATCGTTCAGTAAGTCAGGTGTTTTCAAGTACCAGAAATCTCGAACAACCGCTTTCTAAATTAGGTAATATATACCCTATTTGACCCATAACTTCTTCCAGTGGGTGCCAATCGTTCTGGGACTTATTTCATTGGATTCAGCGTCCATGATTTAGCGGAAAATGATACCCCATACGCCTAGGTTCCAGAAATCTCAAAAATCCATTTTTCAAAAAACCCATTTTGACCCCTACCCCGCCCAAATGTGGTCCGATCGGGCTGAAAAGTTTGGAGGATCGTCCTAGGCCGGTATCAGACCCCTGACCCAAATTTCAGATTTTTAGAAAATTTTCTACTACCAAAAACGGCGTGGACGGCGCACGGACATCGACCTTTTTTGATCTAGACACTTTGAAACGTCCAAAAAAAATTCTGAGCCGAATCGGAGAGGTTGACCTTTTGCATGAAAACATAGGTTGATTATTCAAGGAATAACCAACCAAAATGGGGAAAACGTTTCAGTATTCAGGTGTTTTAAGTACCAGAAATCTCGAAAACCGCTTTCTAAATTGGTAGATAGATACCCATTTTGACCCATAACATCTTCAGTGGGCTCTAATCAGTCCGGAACGCATATCAATGAATTCGACAGCCCAAATTTAATCCAAAATGATACCCCACACGCCTAGGTTCCAGAAATCTTGAAAACCTACTTCAGAAATAGGTAGATAGAGACCCATTTTGACCCATAAACTCTTCCGGTGGGCGCCAATCGTTCTGGGACTCGTCTCATTGGATTCAGCGTGTAAAATTTAGTCGAAAATGATCACCCACAAGTCTAGATCGCCAAAAATCCCAAAAGACAACTTTTCAAAAAACTAATTTTGACGTTAAAATTGACCGATTTTGATTAAATTCGTATTCTTAGTTTATTTGAAAAATCGATTTTCAAAGAATACCGCTGTTTCGAGTGTTGCCAGCTCCTGTAGCTGGTCCTGGGATCTGAATATTACTGACCACCTACCTACTCACGTTACGAATTTCGATGTCTTGTAGGAAATTTGATGTTGAACAAAAAAGTTCTCGCATTTTATAACGCGACTAGCCAATCACCCTGTATAATTACAGTGATGTTTCTCTGATATACCATACTTCCATCTGGGAGCATTATAACGAACTAATGTTATTTGATACACCTTTACAGGGGGGGGGGGGGGGTATTTTGACATTTTTCCCGTCCTAGGAGTATTTTATTGGACGCCCCTGTCCTTTTCTGTGTCAGACATTGCATTTCCTTGCTGTCCTGATCCTGCTTTCCCCTTCTGGAGCTGTCTCCTCCTTCCTGTACATTACTGTGCATCTCCTTTTTACTCCTGAGGCTCCTTTATGTGCTAAAATCAATATTTCCTTGCTTCACCTGACCCTGCTTTCCCCTTCTGGAGCTGTCTCCTCCTTTCTGTACCTGACTGCAGCTCCTTTCTACACCTGGGCTCCTTTGTGTGCTAAAATCTATAATTCCTTGCTGTATCTGACTCTGCTTTCCCCTTCTGGATTGGTCTCCCCCATTTTTTTACCTGACTGCTGCTCCTTTATGTGCTAAAATCCATATTTCCTTGCTGTACCAGACTCTCTCCTTTCTACACCTCGGGCTCCTCCTTAATGTGCCTTTACCCACACTTCCTTGCTGCACTAGAGATTCTGCTTTCCCCTTCTGGAGCTGTCTCCGCCTTTCTGTACCTGACTGCAGCTCCTTTATGTGCTAAAATCCATATTTCCTAGCTGTACCAGACTCTCTCCTTTCTACACCACGGGCTCCACCTTTATGTGCTAAAATCAATATTTCCTTGCTTTACCTGACCCTTCTTTCCCCTTCTGGACCTGTCTCCACCTTTCTGTACCTGACTGCAGCTCCTTTCTACACCTTGGGCTCCTTTATGTGCTAAAATCAATATTTCCTTGCTGCTCCAGACTCTGCTTTCCCCTTCAGGATCTTGCTGCTCCTTTAAGTGCTAAAATCTATAATTCCTTTCTCTACCTGACTCTGCTTTCCTCTTCTGGAGCTGTCTCCCCCTTCCTGTACCTGACATTGTGGCTCCTTCCTGTACATCTCCTTTCTACACCTCGGGCTCCTCCTTTATGTGCCTTTACCCACACTTCCATGCTGTAACAGACTCTGCTTTCCTCTTCTGGAGCTGTATCCGCCTTTCTGTACCTGACTACAGTTGCTTTATGTGCTAAAATCCATATTTCCTTGCTGTATTAGACTCTGCTTTCCCCTTCAGGACCTGTCTCCGCCTTTCTGTACCTGATATTGTGGCTCCTTCCTGTACATCTCCTTTCTACACCTCGGGCTCCTCCTTTATGTGCCTTTACCCACACTTCCTTGCAGTATCTGACTCTGCTTTCCCCTTCTGGAGCTGTCTCCTCCTTTCTGTACCTGACTACAGTTGCTTTATGTGCTAAAATCCACATTTCCTTGCTGTACCTGACTTACCTGGCCTTGTCATCTATCACCAACTCCACATCTAACCTTCCCATTTTCCCTCTTTTTGTTCTAGAAACAACTCCGCCTCGGAATTGTCTTCGCTCGCAGATTCCGCAATGACTTTGAACCGCGTCCTCGTTCAACAATTGTCATTGTGCGACCCCCAACCGTCGTCCGACCTGTCGTTGTCCGCCGTCCAAGCGTCGACTCTTCTCCAACGCCGCACGACTCAGGCCGTCTAGTCAACAACAACAACACCAGCAGGAAACAAGGCTCGCGCCCCTCATTTCTCTTTCCTTCAACCCTTGAAACAAACAAAAAAAAAAAAAAAAATATTTATACAAAAATGTAATATCAACAAAGGCATTAACATAAGTTTTTTGGGCTAAAATTGATTTACTTTTGTATTCATTTACATTTTCGTTTTCATTTTTTTCTTCTTAAATTTGAAAATTTAATTCATCTTTTTTTGTTTCTTATAAAGAAATTGGTCGAAAATATTCAACTCCCGTTCATTATCTATCAATAATGCAATATGCAACCTTGTGATCTCGAGAAATTGTTCACAAAATCTTAGAAAACCCGTTAGATTGACCGTTCGTGTTGTGATGACGTCATGTGATTGTAGTCAGCAACACGAATGGTAATTTGTGGTTTCTATTACGGTTGCTATATTCAGACGAAAGTACTTTTTATAATAAAATGGAAGAATGAAAATAAATTGAATGTAAACGCTCACTCAATCCTGGTTGCGCTTTATTATCATGTAACAACCCACGCGATACGATTATCACTTGAATACAACGAACATGCGACTTCAACTTATTTCAACATTTTGGCGGGGAAAAGCCTCTTTGTTGAGGTTAACTTACGTCCCTGTAACGTCAAAGTCGCTAGGTAGAAAAAATCAAATTTGAAAAAGTGCGATGTACAACGTGACGAAGAACCAATCGTCAATTGAAACGTGAATATTGATCACCAATAAGAAAATTTCTTTGGAAAATGCCGCAAATTTCAATCGTTGTACAGCGTGATGTAACTTGGTTCCCTTTATTTAAGAGTTGAGCTATATAATAAATTTATTTCTAGTCTTCCGATAAATTTATGGCAAAAATGAAAAAAAAAAATACAAAAAAAAATATTTCTTCAGTTTTTGGGTTTTACGTTCAACAACAAAATAATATTAATTAAAATGTGAAAATAAAATCTCATTTCAACTGAACCTTTCAAATCAGCTTGATGTTATATTAAGTGGGAATAACGTGATAAAATGAAATACATAATAAACTACGAATAAGCGAGAAATGGAAATATCGAAGGGCGAAATAATGTATAAAGAAGACATTGTGACGGCGGTTATTGAAAAAAATTGAAGGTGAGAAAAGTGTCTTTTTATATTTTTATATAAATTGTCGCCCCCCTACCCCCCTCCTGTACACCACCGTTAGGTCCTCTCTCCAATAAGAACGCCAACGTAGACAAATTGAGTCCTGCTTTACTCGTGCAACAAAAAAATAAAATTAATGAAAAAGTACGTATAAAATAAAATTTACAAATTTATCACAATCAAAAAGCAATCATAGTAAAGTGTTATTTGTGACTTTTTCAATATAATTTTCTTTTTTTTTCTTTAATTAAAAAAAAAAAATTGAAAATAATTTTGTAAGAAATTTTTGTAGTAGGTACCTGCCTACCTAATAAGACCATTCTACAGGTTGATCCGTTAGCCCACCAACTAGCGGTGTAGTATTTTTTTCGGTTTTATTCGTCAATAGGAATTTACAATACGATAATGGGAAATCGAAAACAAAATTGCTTTGTCTTGTTAACTGTGAGAGAATCCGTGCACGACGCAGAGAGGAAAATGTTGACAACAAAAGTGAATTAATAAATAAAAATCGAAATCGTTCGAAAAATAATATCGTCAAACGTTATTTATTCTTCCCATTTTGTCTCGTTGTAGTTAAGTGGTTGATATTGGGTTAACTTATATTCATTATGGTTTGTGCTGTTCTAAAAGAAAGTTGTGGTAGAGAAATGAAATATTGCTAACAAGGGTTTTGGGCCCAGTTTGAACGAAAACTATGGATGAGGAAGAGAAGAGCAGCAATGAGAGGGAAACTACTCTGGTATCTGCAAGGGCATTGTGATGCATATTGACAGTGAAAAGGGAAGACATTGAAGGAGGCAATGTTGAAAAAACGCTGCTTCCCATTTCATTGGATTCAGCGTCCAAAATTTGGTGGAAAATGATACCCCACACGCCTAGGTACCAGAAATCTAGACAACCCATCTTGAAAATTGGTAGATGGATACCTGGATTTTGGCTCATAACCTCTTCCAGTTGGCGCCAATCGTTCAGGGACCCATTCCAATCGATTCAGCGTCCCAAATTTAGTGGAAAATGATACCCCACACGCCTAGGTTCCAGAAAACTCAAAGACACATTCGAAATGGGAAAATAGGTACCCATTTTGGCCCATAACCTCATCCAGAGGGCGCCAATCGTTCGGGGACCCGGCTTATTGGATTCAGCGTCCCAAATTTGGTGGAAAATGATACCCCACACGCCTAGGTTCCAGAAATCTCGAAAACACATTCAAAATGGGTAAATAGGTACCCATTTTGAACCCATAACCTCTTCCAATGGACGCTAATACAATTGTGGAGTGGAATATAGGTTGGCAAAGACTCGAATAGAGTGCAGCACATTCCAGATGTTCGGATTGGATACGCTGGCTCCCTGATGCTGTTTTCTAGCATTTCAACTTGAATGATTCCACCATAGGAAACATTCCAGAGGGTTGGACTAGTACTGATCCTTGACCTGCTCCTGCTGTGATTTGTTTCTTTGTCTTGAGCAGTGTCATTAACCAGAGACCTGCCACATAAATAGCTTCCCGATACTCTCATGCTGCAATAACTGCATTATGCTCTCTCTGCAACCTCGCTGCCTGGTGCTCCCAGAACAGCCTTGCTCTGAACCCTTCGAAGTGCTCTGCATTGACGCTTACCAGAGGGCGTTCTTCACTTTGCCACCCCTATGAAATCGACGGGGTGATCTTGGCGCGCCCAGATGTTATCTGCGATCTTGGGGTGTTGATTGACCCATCCTTGTCGTTCTGCCCTCACGTGGACGCCATAGTGGGTCGTGCGGGCCCTTGGCCGACTGAAGAGGACCATCCGGGACTTCACTGACCCACAATCCTTAGTGTTCCTCTACGGCACTCTGGTGAGACCCATCCTGGAGTACTGTTCCGTGGTCTGGTCCCCATTCTACGCTGTACACAGGGTACGCTATACACTGGAGCGAGTCCAGCGGCGCTTCCTGCGTTACTTGGCCTATAAGGCTGGTGTCAGGATAGTCAACCACGATTACGAACCAGTGATGCGTGAATATGGAATTCGGTCTCTTGAGTAGCGCCGCGTTGCGTCTGACATCACTTTCCTTCACCGGATTCTTCATGGCCGTGTCTCCAGTCCAGCCTTCCAGCCACGAGGATCGACCCAGATGGACAACGGCCGCGCGGAAGACCGAAGAAGCGGTGGATGGACCGCATAAAGGAGGATCTCAAGATCGTCGGCGCCTCCCCAGAAGACGCCCTCGACAGAATCAAATGGAGAAGCATTTGCCGAAGAGCGGACCCTGCACCAGCGGGACAGACGCCAAGATAGAAGAAGAGAAAATGTGACTGATGTAACTCCATAAATTTGCCATAGCCGTATTGCAAATAAATAAATAAATTATGCGATACAAACCAATAAAATTGATGCCTGACTCGTTCTCCTTTCAGGTCAACAAAACGCATAACAGGGAGAAAAAAAGCTCATATGTAAACAGAAACAAAAAATTGTATTACAATCTCGATATTTTACACATTGCACATCAAAAAGGGGAGAGAAAGTAAAAATATAAACACCGAAAATTTCCACATTCAAACGTTATACAAGACAATTCGTTCAATAACATGATACATCCGCTCAAAAACACTTGGACTGCACCGGGTTGGCTACAATTAAACGTTGCATCACGTTTACTCGAAAAAATTTTTAAAAATAATAATAATAAAATAATTGAGGGGTTTTCTACAAGAACCAGATATGTCCAAAATTTGACAAAAACCCCTGGTTTAAGCTGCAATTTTGTTGTTTGTGTGCAACATCTTGTGGCAAGTTTGTTTTGGCTAGAAACAAACAAGTCTAAGTCTACAAGAGGTTTCAAAATGTTTGAATTTTGCAAGAGGGAAACAAGTTGTCTTCATTTCTGCAAGAACCAAGTCCATCGGTTGGCAACACTGCAGACAATGGACATACAAATAAAACACCTCCCTAAGGGAGGATCCTGTCAGGTGCCATCTTTGCAATTTGCTGGCCTTCATCAAAGATCTGCTGCCGAATGCAGCAGAAGCTGGACACTTGCATAGCGGCAGTTTGCAGTCTCTGATTTGCCCAGGATGTACCTGAGAGGGCTATGACCAGTGTACATAGACGTGAGCAGGGGTGGCTTTAGGCACAGGCACAACAAGCCTGTAAGTAAATCTAATGCTAATGTGGAAGAGTCTATCAAAAAACGCGTCCCGAGAAAGCGGGTAGGAAGGGGGCCAAGACTAGTGCATGAGTCAATAAGTGTCCAACAATTCCGCTGAGTGTGGAATAGTTCGCTCAGCTTCTGAGGTCTTCGGAGATGAGAACATATTTAGGATGTTCCCCAACCACCCTGCCCTCTGCTCCTCCCCTGCCACAGGTCAGGTCCTGCCTGCAGTAACAGTGCTTTCGCCACGTGGTGCCCGGTGGAAACAGCGACGCTAGCTGAAGCAGCAACATTCATTCCATTATAATTATATGAACAAATGGCGAATCACTCGGAAAATCCGGAAAATGCCTTGCGATTTGCGGATGTCAATGCCATGCTAGGCGTCGCCCACCAAAATCCTAAAGCCACCCCTGAAGTGAGGATTCCAAGCTCCCTCCTGCTTAACGTGAGAAGGGTCTTTGCCATCTTTGAGTTTGCTGAGTAAGGAGCCTGGACTGCCTGAGGCCAGGTGCCTCTGCCACTTGAGAGCGCTCCCACAATTTGGCCCGGTGGAAACAGCGACGCTGGCTTAAGCAGCAACATTCATTCCATTATAATTATATGACCAAATGGCGAATCACTCGGAAAATCCGTCGCGCTTTCGCTCCATGCAATGCCTTGCGATTTGCGGATGTCAATGCCATGCTAGGCGTCGCCCACCAAAATCCTAAAGCCACCCCTGAAGTGAGGATTCCAAGCTCCCTCCTGCTCAACGTGAGGAGGGTCTTTGCCATCTTTGAGTTTGCTGAGTAAGGAGCCTGGACTGCCTGAGGCCAGGTGCCTCTGCCACTTGAGAGCGCTCCCACAATTTGGCCCGGTGGAAACAGCGACGCTGGCTTAAGCAGCAACATTCATTCCATTATAATTATATGACCAAATGGCGAATCACTCGGAAAATCCGTCGCACTTTCGCTCCATGCAATGCCTTGCGATTTGCGGATGTCAATGCCATGCTAGGCGTCGCCCACCAAAATCCTAAAGCCACCCCTGAAGTGAGGATTCCAAGCTCCCTCCTGCTCAACGTGAGGAGGGTCTTTGCCATCTTTGAGTTTGCTGAGTAAGGAGCCTGGACTGCCTGAGGCCAGGTGGCCCCTGCCAGTATGCAGCCACTTGAGAGCGCTCCCCCTGCTTGGCGAGGAGGTCGGCATCCTCGTTCCCTTGGATACCCTGATGACCAAGCACCCTGAGGAGCGTCACCGCGTCCCTCCTTGCGAGCCTCTTCAGGGACTGATGGCACTCCACGCCAGCCTTGAGGTGAACTTGAAAGCCGCAATAGCAAAACGTGTGCTTGGACTCCAATGAAAATTCAACAAGAACCAAACAGGTCTATCTATGGCCCAGAGGGATTTCACGAGCAAAAAATTACATTCAGAAAACCCCTAAACTTCCCAAAAAATATACATTTGGACTCATCTTGTTCTTGTAACACACCCCATAATTACAAATAATTCTAAACACTACAGTATTGCGTTGTAGCGCGTTAAAATACATCAATCAGACCTTGATTACAGTAAAACTACTTTTTTTTCAATGATAATGTCTTAAGCGACGCCTAGATAGCGCTAACGTCGCAATGTGGGAAAATTTCTATGGAAAAATATTCACTTAATTCAGCTTAATATGCAGTTCTGGCAAGAGTGTAGGACAATGTTTTTTTGTAAAACGTATTTTTCCTTACAAAATGTTCAACGTTTTTATAGTTACAATTTAAATGCTCAACAATAACGTATAAAATATAAAATAATTAATTTTGAAAATGATAGAAAAATGGGAAATGCTTTATGATAATGTGAAAAAGTTGTACGTTAAGAAGAAAATAATAATAATAAACAAAATAAGAATAAAAATACGGAGAAAAAAGTAGAAAACGCATGTTGAGCTTTGTTCAAACAGGATTGTTCACGTTTGAGACTTCATGTGATCGCTTGTTGGGACGAATTGAGGCGGTCGATTCATTTTGGGTTCACCATCACTCCGTGGCTTTCCATCTGAAGAAGAAAGAAAAGACTGGGTAAGAGGGAAAGAAAAGATGAAACGCTGTATATTCATTCATGGGTTCGGTTATTTCTCGGACAAGGAGCACGGAGACTCATAAGAATCGATTCAGCGTCCAAAATTTAGTGGAAAATGATACCCCACACGCCTTGGTTCCAGAAATCTAGACAACCCATCTTGAAAATTGGTAGATGGATACCTGGATTTTGGCTCATAACCTCTTCCAGTTGGCGCCAATCGTTCCAAGACCCATTTTGTTGGATTCAGCGTCTAAAATTTAGTCGAAAACGATACCCCACACGCCTTGGTTCCAGAAATCTAGACAACCCATCTTGAAAATTGGTAGATGGATACCTGGATTTTGGCTCATAACCTCTTCCAGTTGGCGCCAATCGTTCCGACACCCATTCCAATCGATTCAGCGTCCAAAATTTAGTGGAAAATTATACCTCATACGCCTTGATCGCAATCTCGAAAATTCATTTTTATTTATTTATTTATAGCACGGACCCAAGGTCCAATCAACAAGAATATAAATATAATTAAATGAAAACAAAGGTAAAATGGCTGGGTACAACACCTAACAGGATAGCAAACATTTAGCATTAACAATCATTTAGCAGAGAGGACTTCAACAGCTCACGCCCTGAAAGAGTGCAGTGAGTCCGAGAAGAGATCGCAGGCAGCCTCTTGTAAGATCAAATTTGCCTGACGAGGAAAACGGAGAAGTGGACGGTCCCTGAGGTAATTTTTCTGTGCAAATGGAACGAGAGAAAAATTGAGGCACATTGAGGGAGATCATTTGCAGAAGAGGAGGACAATCGATGACTCCATTCATCAACTTATGGAAGAAGCATTGATCGGCCACAGCACGATTGACCAACGGGGTAAGACGGCAGACACGTAGGATTGTCCTTAGCGCGGGGTTTGGCCCATCAGAGCACATCCGGTGTGCCACGGCCAAAGCACTAGCAAAGTTCGGCCGAACAAGGGCTCTCTCATCGGTCACTTGGGGCACTGGTTTTTGGAGCCGGCGACTCATGTACAAGTCCCTATTTGAGACAGTCGCGCTTTATGCCAGGTACACAAAGGCGAGGGACCTGCAGAAATTGCTCAGGACCCAGCGAAGCGCCCTCCTCATGGTCAGCCAGGCATATAGGACAGTGTCACACGAGGCCCTCCACGTCCTCACAGGGCAGATGCCATTGGACCTCAAGCTCCAGGCCCTGGCATCAAAGTGGCACATCAGCCACGGCCAGGAGAGCATGATAGCCGGATGCACAACTGAGGCCGAAATCACCGAATGGAGCCTAGACAGGTGGCAGGAGCGATGGGATGCATCCCCCAATGGGCGGCACACCCACAAAATCTGGCCAAATGTACGAGTGCGCCTGTCACAGCGCTACGTCGACGTGGACCACTATGTCTCACAGTTTGCCACCGGCCATGGCGACTTCAACGCCAAGCTCCATGGCATGAGACTGAAGCCCTCCCCCCTCTGTGAGTGCGGCGAGCCTGAGACGGCGGACCATGTCTACCTCCAGTGCCCAAAGTACGAAACTGCGCGTAGGCGATGGCTGGCAGTCCTGGGTCTGGCCGCAGATGAAGAGAACCCATGGCAGGCTGCGTTTCAATCCAGGAACAATGCAGAGGGCACAAAAAAGTTTGCCCATCAAGTAATGGCTGCAAAAGGATGGCCCACACACCAATCACGCCAAGAAGCCCCTCCTGGTCCCAACCGTGCTACCTCCGCGAGGTCCATCCTGGGCACTGCTGAATAGCAGTGGCGAAACGCACGGCAGAAGAGAAGGCGCAACCATCAGGCAGTAAGCAAGCCCCGGTAAAGCCGCAAGGCGTAGGAACGGGAAGAATGAAAAGAAAAGACACGTAGGATTGAGCCATAGTCGAGATCATGCCACGGGATACCCATCTTGAAAGCAACGTAACGAAGGAAGATGTGCTGTACAGTCTCAATCTGGTGGGCGTAGGTGGCGTAGTATGGCGACCACACGACGGACGAATACTCCAGGAGAGGACGGACAAGCGAGCAATACAGCGTCGTTATGGCCTTGACATCACTGAATTCGCGGGTGTTACGTTGAAACCCAGTACCCTCCGAGCATGGCCAGTAACTGCGTCAATGTGTTCGCCAAATTTTAACTGTTGATCCAACAAGACCCCCAGTGATGGAGATAAGTGCCAAGAAAATGAAAGGGTCTTGCAGGCGAGAAAACGAACTGACCGAGCACTTTAATGGGTTAAGCTGCAGACAATGGACGCCACACCACTCCACGAAGTCATTGAGGGCGGACTGAAGGATCTCACAATCAGCAGCTGATGTTACACGGGTAAAAATCTTAAGGTCGTTGATTTTTCAAAAATCAACATTCTGTCTGACTCACCAATTTGGCCACACCGTGGGCTTTGAGCCTTGGTTTGCCATCTTTCAGAGACCGGTCGCCTTCGTAGTCGATCTGCTCGCCTTCTTCGTCTGCAAAATAAAAATACGTTTCACCAATTACCATCCATTAAAAAAATCCTTTTTAGGCTTTTCAGGTTGGTTATTTATTGAATAATCAACCTTGTTTTCATGCAGAAGTTTCTCAGAAAGATTCTCTTTTATTTTCTGGGCGTTTCAAGGTGTTTTAGATCAAAATGAGCAAAAAATGTCAGTCCGCGCCAATTTTGGTAGAAGAAAATTTTGTTTGGGGTCAAAATGTGTATTTTGAAAAATGGATTTTTGAGATTTTTGGTACCTTGGCGTGTGGGGTATCATTTTCCACTAAATTTTGGACCCTGAATCGATTGGAATGGGTCCAGGACCCGCCAAACCTACTGTTTCCCCCATTTCACCCATGTAGAAGAAATGAGTCTGCATGCGCCTGGTCCGAGGAATAACCAACCCCTGTGAATGAATTTGCTGCGTTTTGTGTGCCTGAGGACGATTGCTGAAGGTGGACATTTTGAGAAAAAATTAAATAAATAATACTGCGATTGAACATATGTTCCAAAATTAAAATACGCTGTGTGTAAAAGTGCGCTGTCCCGCAAGGTACTGTGCTTGGACCGATTGCATTTTTGCTGTATATAAACGATATAGCTGAGTTGAAATTACCAGGTCGCATACTCCTATTTGCTGATGATACAGTCTTCTACTGCTCTGCTGACGCTTGGGAAGCAAGCCGACTTATGGCTGAGAGACTAAACATCATTAGCGGATGATGCGCAATAAATTAACATTGAATGTCACAAAAACTGCATATGTCCCATTCAGTCTGGACAACCGAAACCCACCTGTGCTGTCACCACTTATCATCCACGATGTAAACTGCAGGGTATCACAATGTACAACCTTGCCAACCCGTACATCCAAGTCATTGTGCCAGATACCTAGGAGTAATTTTTGACAGCAAAATGAAGTTCGAACAGCAAATACGAAACACCAACTTGAAGCTCAGGAAACTCCTATACGTATTTTCAAAGCTCGCGCCGATCCTGGACCGATCGGCTGAAGCGAGTGTACGTTGCTATGGTCGAATTCGTGCTTAATTACTGCCTCCCCGTTTGGAGTAGTACTTACAGCACATTGCTGGAGCCAATCAGGAAAACGCAGAAAGCTCTCATTAGAAAAATCGCCAAGAAACGCTGGCTCGAACATACAGCGCAACTATTCCCTGAACTGAATATTTTACCTTTTAATAAATTAATCGCTCTTAACAATATTAAGCAAATAATAAAGACAAAACACTACAACCTCCCCTCTCACACAGCAAACACTAAATTCAGTAACAACTATAAAATTACCTATAAGTACCCATTCTTCCGCACAACCTTCGCTCAGAAATCATACAAATTTAGGGGCCTTCACGTTTTCCACGATCTACCTAGCCAATTAAGGGAAAAATTACTGCACAATAAACTGACTGGACCATTAAAAAAACAGCTAATGATGTACTTCCTACATAACTGCAAGATACAAAACCCTGCAAATTATTACACACGGGTTGGTTATTCCTCGAATGGGGGAAACAGTGGGTGTGGCGGGTCCCAGACCCATTCCAATCGATTCAGGGTCCAAAATTTAGTGGAAAATGATACCCCACACGCCTAGATTGCCAAAAATCTCGAAAATCCATTTTTCAAAAAACACATTTTGACCCCTACCCCGCCCAAATTTGGTCCGATCGGGCTGAAACGTTTCGAGGACCGTCCTAGGCCGGGAACAGACCCCTGACCCAAATTTCAGATTTTTAGAAAATTTTCTACTACCGAAAACGGCGCGTACGGCGGACGGACATTGACATTTTTGGTTAATTATTCCTTGAATAATCAACCTATGTTTTTGATCTAGACACCATGAAACGTCCAGAAAACGGTAGTAACGTAGTAAAACTTATTTAAAGGAGCAGTTTTCAGGAAATTTGCCGGTGTCTACGTAAAGAAATGTGTTCAAAGAAATGTTAATTTCAAGCAGGAAAGTAATTTTCCCATCAATTTGCCCCCTGTGACTAAATATTCTTCACCCTTATTCACCCCATTATCAACGTAAAAGCTCATTCGCCACAATTCTCACCTTCTTCTTCCGCCTGTTCCTTATCGTAGTCACCTCCGTGATAGTGATCCGGATTCCGTCCAGCCCTGAAAAAAATAATAAATAATAAAAATAAAAAACTCGTAAATAATTTATTACGATTTTCGTGTCGTTAATTGAGCGATCGGTGGTGTAAATGAGCTCACAAGGTAGTTTCCCAATATCAGATAAATACGTGCAAATTAAAATTAAAAAAAAATAAAAATAAATTGAAAAAAAAAAAAAAAAATTTTTGATTCACTTACTTGGGTTAACGGAGGAAAAGTCAAAGGAAAACTCATGCACGGAAGTGAATAAAAGAAATAAAAAGTGTGAGGGGGTGAAGAAAGAATAACAAGCAATAGTTAATAACCATCAAGTTTTTATTCAATAAGAGGAGGATTAACACAAAAGAAGTGAGAACGAAAAGTAATAAAGAAAACGGTAACGAATCAACTGGGGAAATTACTACTTTAAAATGAAAATTTGAATGACAACCACCAAATTTTGGAAAAGTTTTTAAAAAGTTCAAATAAAAATGAGTAAAATGCATGTAAGTGAAGGAAGTGAAGAGTAATGGCAGTCTGGACGCATTTCTACGTATTAATAAGGTTACGAATTAATTCACATTCCAATTTTAAGTTAATTTTTTCCATTAATTAGTTTAATTTGGTTAAACAACCAGTTAACGTAGGTCACCGTTAGCTCTAACGGTAGGGATGAACGATACTGATCGATATAGAGACGGTATCGATACTCTGCTTTCGATACCGATACTGGTATCGGTAAAAATAACACAACCCCACAAAAAAAAAGTCAAAGTCCATGAAAGCGACCTGTGGAGTTTTATGTTTTTCGGGTCGCTGATATTGAATCTTTTGCCAGTTTTTTCAGATCAGATGCTTTCAAGGTCATTTGAAGGTCAAATATCGCTTAAAAAAATCTGAAAAAATTCAGACATAGGTTTTTTAGAACGCTGAATCCGAATCCGGTGTCAGTTGACCTTCATGAGGTCAAGGTCATTTGAAGGTCAAACCAAAAAAATAACCTTAAAAAAAATTGTAAAAATTTATGTATGCGTTTCAAGGGTCGCTGAATCCAAATCCAGGGTTGGTTCGATCATGTCTGGTTATCTGAAGGTCATATAAGGTCATTTGAAGGTCAAATTTTAAGAATAGGCTTAAAAAAATTTGAAAAAATTCAGACAAAAGTTTTTTAGAACGCTGATTCCAAATCCAGTATCGGTTGACCTTCACAAGTTCAAGGTCAAGGTCATTTGAAGGTCAAACCAACAAAATAACCTCAAAAAATTGTAAAAAAATTTATGTATGTGTTTCAAGGGTCGCTGAATCCAAATCCAGGGTTGGTTCAATCATGTCTGGTTATCTGAAGGTCAAATTTTTACAATTTTTTTTTTGAGGTTATTTTGTTGGTTTGACCCTCAAATGACCTTGACCTCATGAAGGTCAACTGACACTGGATTTGGATTTAGCATTCTAAAAAACCTATGTCTGAATTTTTTCAAATTTTTTAAGCCATATTTTCTACATTTGACCTTCAAATGACCTTGAAAGTGATCTGATCTGAAAAAACTGGCAAAAGATTCAAAATCAGCGACCCGAAAAACATAAAACCCCACAGGTCGCTTTCATGGACTGTGTTGTTCAATTATCAAATCCAGTATAATTCATATTCATAGATCAATAGGTAAACAAGAAGTGGTTCATTTCATGTGTATGAAATTCAGTGAAGAAACACCGATAATTTGGCGGAGATTATCTAGTGAACTAAGGGAGTTATGGCCGTTTTAGTGACGTCATGTCAAAAACACGAAATAAATCCTAAATCGTGAATAACTCGGAAATTATGCCTTTAAATAGGAAAAGACATTTTTCGTAGAAAATTCGACACATTGTAGGCTGGCATAAACGTAATAAATCTGTATTTACAACTCTTATGAACAAATCAACGCTCACTTCATCAAATCATAGATTTACCTCACCGTTAGCACTAACTTTATTGGTTAACCTTCTTTAGGTCTCTTGATAGTGAGATTAAATCGCTGAAAATTTGTGTTTGTGAATTAATTCACACCCGTACTAACACAAATAGAATGCGCCCAAAGGTTCAAATGGCTTTCCCTGTTAAAGACGCCTCCATTCAAGCAGGGCAACTCAGATATGGCAAACGGGTTTAGTTTTGGCATTTAGAAAAATACGACTGGGAGGACATTGATTGGTTACTCCCCTTCCCCTTTTTTACCAACAAGGGCAATAGATCTAACAGCAATTGTAATAAACCCAGAAGAGATTCAAGATGGCGGCTAAAAGATGAGTTTTTCTAAGTGGGGGTTGGTTGGACTGGATTTTGACAGCATTGAGTTTTCCCAGAAAATACATCGAGTAAAATGAAGGCGAGGCTTAGACAGGTGGCATAGGTCTGTAACAAAAACATTCAGTAACTGTTCAATGGGAGAGGAAGAATTGGGTGCAGCATGCGACAACGTGACGGGAGAAGTAGACGCCCAGTGCTGCCAACGACGGGAAATTTGACTTTTGAACGAGGCAACGTTATTAGAAGGTGAAACGACATCAGAGTTACTGAGCTCGTAGAAGGGTGAGGTATGACAATGCTGCAGCGTCTTGTTGATTGATGCGGTTCCTGGCGCACTAAATGATCAATGATAAGGAGATCCGTTGCTGGATGGCCAGAACAGGACCATTTAGTCCAAGTGGGACAGATTCATAGCCACAGATGGCCAACTTTGTCGTCAGAGTTAAAAGCCAAAGATGGGAAGATTCATTGCTGGAGATGGCCATATTGGTTGCCTGGGACGGACAAGTGACTAGCCAATGATGGCAAAGTTGGTGTATAAGTAAAGTGGGACTGTTGCCCGAATCAGCCGAGTAAGGGGCCTGAACAGGGCCACTCAGTAGCCCAACAGGGATAGCTTTATAGCCACAGATGGCCAACTTTGTTGTAAGAGGTGGGCAACTAATAAGCCAAAGATGGAAAGCTTTACCGAAGATGGTCATGTTGGTAGCCTGAGATGGATAAGTGACTAGCTAGTGATGGCAAAGTTGGTATATGAGTAAAGTGGGACTGTTGCCCGGATCAGCCGAGTGAGGGACCCTGAACAGGGCCACTCAGTAGCCCAACAGGGATAGCTTTATAGCCACAGATGGCCAACTTTGTCGTCAGAGGTGGGAAACTAATAAGCCAAAGATGGAAAGCTTTACCGAAGATGGTCATGTTGGTAGCCTGAGATGGATAAGTGACTAGCTAGTGATGGCAAAGTTGGCATAATGAGTAAAGTGGGACTGTTTCCCGGATCAGCCGAGTGAGGACCCTGAACAGGGCCACTCAGTAGCCCAAGTGGGATAGCTTTATAGCCACAGATGGCCAACTTTGTCGTCAGAGGTGGGCAACTAATAAGCCAAAGATGGAAAGCTTTACCGAAGATGGTCATGTTGGTAGCCTGAGATGGATAAGTGACTAGCTAGTGATGGCAAAGTTGGTATATGAGTAAAGTGGGACTGTTGCCCGGATCAGCCGAGTGAGGACCCTGAACAGGGCCACTCAGTAGCCCAACAGGGATAGCTTTATAGCCACAGATGGCCAACTTTGTTGTAAGAGGTGGGCAACTAATAAGCCAAAGATGGAAAGCTTTACTGAAGATGGTCATGTTGGTTGCCTGAGACGGACAAGTGACTTGACAAAGATGGCCAAGTTTATTGCCAGAGATTAGTGGGTCAGTCGCTAAACAGCAAGTAAGTGGCAGGACCATCCCAGAGCACCTTCCCATCCTTGGGCAGATCTGAAGCAACAGATGGTCACGTTGGTTACTTGACATGAGCGACTCATCCAGCCACGCAAGCGCAGATGCATTGACTGGAAGGACTTCAAGTTCTTCAAAAACACTCCTAGTTGATACGGTGGATCAGAGAATTTAAACAGCACAATCGAAGAAGTTGGCAGCACTGGTGACGTCTCGCACATTTCTCTCCATCCATCCTCATTGATAGCGTAGGTGCTGACGGGCAACATATCCATAGCTTATTCACCAATCTCCACTTACGCTTTGAAATTGGGCATTGGCTGTTGCTCTTCCTCCTCTTCGGCACGATTTTGATCAACGGCGAGTGGGTTGACGAATTGCGGTTGAACGAGCTGAGCTTTCGCCTCTAACTGCTGCTGAGGATCATCGGCTTCTTCGAGATTGATATTGTTCAGATCGTTGTTATCTGAAGAACAGAAGGATTATCAATGTTCTGTTCAAAGTAAATGGCACCACCAACATCACCACACAGGCAGCAACATCCTTGTTCATCAACCTTATCATCTGGACTGCCTTTTTGGTCAAAGTCTGGTAAGTCCTTGTCCTACAGTCTTTATATGCGGCGTCAGCAACAATTTAACGAGTACGTACCTTCAGCAACTGGTTTCATATCAGGGTTGGAATCAGGAGGTCCAGGAATCTGCGCTTGGCCAGCTGGGGGTGGGTTGTCGTCAAACTTCTTCGGTTGCGCTAGAGGAATGACGCTTTCCTAGCGCAGACACAAGATTGATTAGATGACTATAATCAGTCCAAAACTGACTGCTTTAGACACCATTCAAAAAGTCTGCTCGTTTGAGCAAACTAAGAAATTTGGAAGACTTTGGCTTTTAAAACAAACAATAACGCACAGGACTCACCTGCGTTGGTTTCTTGGGAGGCATGCCAACTTGCTCATCTTCTCTCTTCTACAAAGCAAATATTCAAGTTTAATTTTGACACTAGAGCAAAGCAATTTACTCCTGCAAGAGCGGAGTCCAACTTACTTCTGGAAGATCCTTGGAAGGCTTCAAAGAAGAACTCTCCCCGACTGCGTCAGGGTTGATGCCAGGCGTTGAAGACTGATGGGTTTGCATACCAATCAGCTGAAAAAATTCAAATCAACTGTAATTCGAGGCACGTGTAAAAGCGATAGTAGAAGTGGAAATTAGTTATAAGGGTTATTCACGCTGGGTCGAACAACGTCAAATTGCTTCGATCGCTGATTTTGTGGCCAAGAAAGGAACTGAACCAAGCCCATTAGACCACAATGGACGAGCCAGACTTGGTGGTCAGTGACACATGACCCACGCTAATCACAACATAGAAGAATTTCATCATTGTCGACGAAGGTAGAAGGACTAACGACTATTCTCAATTGGAAATGAGCCTGGATATAGGTTTCAAATAAGATGGTGTCTACCAAAAATTCCCCATGTTCCTGCTCCAAGGAATAACCAACCCTTATGAATGAATTCGCAGCCAGGCAGCCTCAGCCAGAGCTGAACTGATCGGAATTTGTTCACATTTTCTGACCTGATTTACCTGCGCTAGACTGTTCCTGAGGCCGTTAGGCCCATTACAGTCTACCCTCGTCATTGTTCTGCGCTAGATCATTTGGGAGCCCTGCTCTATGGCTTCCCTGTACATCAGGCACTCCACCCTCTTCAGGCGTTCGCCTGCCTGTGGCCGCCCAGGATGGACCTCGTGGAGGTGCCGGGTTTTGCAAGGGGTCTTTCAATTCACTCTTCTGCTCTGCTAGGTCTCTGTACTAACGCGCCTCTTCTTATGCTTGCTGTCTTCCATCATTGGCGTGTTATGAGCTTTAGGATGGGGGTGGCTGTGGAGCTGTTGGGACTTAGTGCCTAAATTAGTGGCGCCACTTACTCGCCACTTCACTGAACGTACAGGCATTTTGGTCGGACATTTTCTGACCTGTCCTAGGTCCCTAGATGTCCCTATGTAACGTTTGGTCCAATGATGCTCCAGTCACTTGGTTAAGGCAAGACCCGGCAGTGCTCCAGTATAGGTGGCCCTCTCCTTATCAGACCCATACTATCGTTAACGGTCAATAATGATCCTACCCGACCTTGCCTACCTATTGTTGCAAGATTGCACCTGCACCCGTCAAATGGGCTGCCGGCATTGCAGGGTCAACAACCTGTGGAGGGCTAAGGGACTTGTATTGAATTGGCTGGAACCTTCCCATTGGCTCGAGACAACACGTCAAGTTCCCAGAACCAGGGAAGGTTTGAGAAGGTTCTCGGCCAAGGCAGCCAGTATAAAAGGGACCCAGGAACGCCGCGCAGTGCAGTTCAGTTTGGAGTCTGAATATAGACGTGAATGTAGAATATAGAATATAGAGACTGAATATAGAATAGTGGGACAACCACATTACAACCATGTATCTTGTAAATGTGTAAGTGTGTGAACAAAGACAGTGTATTTGAGTGAACAATTGTAATAAATTATTTACTAAAAATATAAATCGTTACACTATCCTCGACCGTAAAAGTGAAAAATTACAGAAACACGACGATTTCGCCCAATAGGCAGGCCTGTATCGATATGTCCCATTCGATAGTGTCGGTCTGATGACAAAAGTGCCACCTATACTGGAATTACCCCAAGAAATTGATGAAAAAAACTAATTAGAAACTTACCTTGGGCACGTCCACAACATTTGACTCCGGTGCGTCCTGCATTCTTGGGTTGGCTGATGACGTTTTTGGCGAAACAGTCAATTTATCCTTGCACTCTCCTAGTTCGTGCTGAAATAACGGTGAAGTTGAATAAAAAATATTCTGACTGCACATAATTGGTTGGTACTTCCTTGAATAATCAACCTATGTTTTCATGCAAAAAGTCAATGTCTCCGATTTGCAACCAAATTTTTTTCTGGACGTTTCAAGGTGTCTAGATCAAAATTAGGTAATTTTGGTAGTAAAAAAATCTGAAATTTTGGTCAGGGCCTTTTTAAGGCTCTAATTGGTCCTCGAAGCTTTTCAACCCAATCGGACCAAATTTGGGTTTGGTAGGGGTCAAAATTTGTATCTCCAAAAATGGATATTTGAGATTTTTTGCAATCTAGGTGTGTGGGGTATCATTTTCCACTAAATTGTGGACCCTGAATCGATTGGACTGGGCTGGTACTCGCAACACCCATTGTTTCCCCCATTTCCCCATGTTGAAGAAATGAATCTCCATGCGCCTGGTTCGAGGAATAACTAAGAATTTGCAGCGTTACTTTTCAACAAACTCACTTTGGCGCGTTCCCATTCTGCTTTGAGCTGTTCGTTCTGTTTCGTGAGATAATCTTGCTGTTCAGCCGCAGGAGCGCTTTTCATCTTATAGTCTTCCACTTCTTGACGACACGCCTTCAGTTCTTCTTTTTGAGCAATATATTTTTCCTGGAAACCAAGTCGACAAAGGTTAACAGCAGTAAATAACAGTTGCGCGCCATAATTCATCCAATAACAATATTGTTGAGACTCACTTTCAGACTTGAAGAACCTTCTATGGCTTTAGCTTCGGCCAACTCGAGTTTTTTTTTAGTTTCTGCCAAAGTGGCGTCTAAAGTGTTGTAGTCACCTTGAAGTTTGTTCAAAGCCTTATCGCTGCTCTCTTTCTGGTCCTCTAATTGCGCCTGCAGTAATTGATAAGTTTATAAGAAGAAGTATAATCTGCTGTGTCAGGGGCAAGTCACCATTATGCTTGATAAGATTCGATATGTTGGGTAACAATTCGATATATCGATAACAAAAATAATTCCGCCAACGCCCGCCCGCTCTCTGGGTAGGGATGGGTGCCGTCATGGAAGTATTGGTATCTAAGTATCGATATTCCAAATATCGTTCGATGAAATTGCCGTTATTATAAAATATTGAGTACCGATACACCCACGTTAAAAATAAAAATATAAGATGCAGAAGGATGCATGAAAATTGACTAATTCACAAAATTAACGCAGAAGTTATTTGAACCCCCTGCTCGGAGACACAGCGAAGGTTTACGAACTTAGGTGCCTTGAATAGCAGAAACACAACCCTAACATCGCTAATATGTATAATTAGTTAAAATCTACTAGATAGATTTCATTAGAATTCAATAGAATTGGACAAATGCTGTCCAAACAGGGTTGGGTAGCGCTGAGCCTGCCTGTGATGGTGAATTAACGAGTTCTGAAAACACTGGTAGAGATAGAGACCCATGCAGAAGTTATTTGAACCCCCTGCTCGGATACACAGCGAAGGTTTACGAACGTAGGTGCCGTGAATAGCAGAAACACAACCCTAAAATCGCTAATATGTATAATTAGTTAAAATCTACTAGATAGATTTCATTAGAATTCAATAGAATTGGACAAATGCTGTCCAAACAGGGTTGGGTAGCGCTGAGCCTGCCTGTGATGGTGAATTAACGAGTTCTGAAAACACTGGTAGAGATAGAGACCCATGCAGAAGTTATTTGAACCCCCTGCTCGGAGACACAGCGAAGGTTTACGAACTTAGGTGCCTTGAATAGCAGAAACACAACCCTAAAATCGCTAATATGTATAATCAGTTGAAATCTACTAGATAGATTTCATTAGAATTCAATAGAATTGGACAAATGCTGTCCAAACAGGGTTGGGTAGCGCTGAGCCTGCCTGTGATGGTGAATTAACGAGTTCTGAAAACACTGGTAGAGATAGAGACCCATGCAGAAGTTATTTGAACCCCCTGCTCGGAGACACAGCGAAGGTTTACGAACGTAGGTGCCGTGAATAGCAGAAACACAACCCTAACATCGCTAATATGTATAATTAGTTAAAATCTACTAGATAGATTTCATTAGAATTCAATAGAATTGGACAAATGCTGTCCAAACAGGGTTGGGTAGCGCTGAGCCTGCCTGTGATGGTGAATTAACGAGTTCTGAAAACACTGGTAGAGATAGAGACCCATGCAGAAGTTATTTGAACCCCCTGCTCGGAGACACAGCGAAGGTTTACGAACGTAGGTGCCTTGAATAGCAGAAACACAACCCTAACATCGCTAATATGTATAATTAGTTAAAATCTACTAGATAGATTTCATTAGAATTCAATAGAATTGGACAAATGCTGTCCAAACAGGGTTGGGTAGCGCTGAGCCTGCCTGTGATGGTGAATTAACGAGTTCTGAAAACACTGGTAGAGATAGAGACCCATGCAGAAGTTATTTGAACCCCCATGCTCGGAGACACAGCGAAGGTTTACGAACTTAGGTGCCTTGAATAGCAGAAACAACCCTAACATCGCTAATATGTATAATTAGTTAAAATCTACTAGATAGATTTCATTAGAATTCAATAGAATTGGACAAATGCTGTCCAAACAGGGTTGGGTAGCGCTGAGCCTGCCTGTGATGGTGAATTAACGAGTTCTGAAAACACTGGTAGAGACAGAGACCATGCAGAAGTTATTGAACCCCCACAACCACCCTCTTCCGACCATCAAAAATCGTCCAAATAGGATTGAACATATTTTTGCAAGGATCTCAAATATAATATTTGAGAACCACGCGCAAGTGACTAATTTCCTGTTGTTCATGTTTTCATGAAAAAGCCAATTTCTCCGATTTGTGGACGTTTTGAGGTGTCTAGATCAAAAACTCAGCAAATTATTTCACAGGGGTTGGTTATTCCTCGGACTAGGAGCATGGGGACTCATTCCAATCGATAAAGTCCAAAATTTAGTGGGAAATAATACCCCACACGCCTAGGTAGCAGAAATCTTGAAAAAACATATTCAAAATGGGAAGATAGGCACCCATTTTGGCCCATAGCCTCATCCAGAGGGCACCAATCGATCCGGGACTCGTCTCATTGGATTCAGTGTCCAAAATATAGTCGAAAATGATACCCCACACGCCTAGGTACCAGAAAACTCGAAAACAGACGTTCGAAATGGGTAGATAGGAACCCATTTTGAGCCATAACCTCTTCCGGTGGGCACCAATCGTTCTGGGACCCATTTCATTGGATTCAGCGTCCAAATCCTGAACCCCTGACCGAAATTTCAGATTTTTAGAAAATTTTCTACTACCAAAAACGGCGGACGGACATTTGGTAAAACCCAAGAATATGGACCGTTGTCGCGTTATCAGCTGATATCGATAGTACGCTCTGTCGATATGCACTAAGATTATACGCGAAATTTATCCCTGTCGGCCATATTTGTTTTATAAAAAAGGAGGGAAATACTAAATTGAAATAAAATAAATAAATTTAAATAAACTTACCTCGTACTTTTGGCGTAAAATGTAAATCGAAAAATTATTGGAAGAAGTGATGAAATGAATGAAAAAATTGAAATTGAATCTTTTGGAAAATTAAGCTTCACTAAGCCTCTCACTCCCGCATCTGGCCGAGATACATTGGCCACATCCTTGAGAATTCCCTCATCAGAGAGAATCCTTAAGAATATCCAAAAAAGAAGATCCAAAAAATCCAAAAAAAAAGAAGATCCAATCCTTGAGAAAATCAAAAGAAAGAAAATCCAATCCTTGAGATAATCCTGAAGTGACTGAAGATAACAGGAGACAAAAAGGAGGCAACAACAAAAACTTTCGATTATCGACCGTATGCGCGATATCATTGCTATCAGTTGATAACGCGACAATGGTCCATATTCTTGGGTTTAGCCGCTAATTTTGATCTAGACACTTTGAAACGCCCAGAAAAAATGTTGGGCTGAATCGGAGAGATTGACTTTTTGCATGAAAACATAGGTTGATTATTCAAGGAATAACTTACCAAAATGATAATGTTCCTCATTCCGGCATTGTTTGTTGTTCAACAGTGATATTCGAATATAAGGAGAGGCTTGAGAAGTCGCTCACGAGGGAGAAAGATGACAGAAAACAGGACAAAGAGACTCACGAACGGGAAATGGTCGAAGCGAAAGAGAAATGGGAAAAAGAAACAACGGAGCTCAACAACAAATACGAAGCTCTCGTTCAAAAGAGCAAAATCCTGCAGGTGAGTTGTTTGTTTATTTTGTCTCTATTTCAATACAATATTCGTAAAATGGCATTTCTGGTTAATCACCGTGTTGGGGGTAGTCGCCATATCGCCTGATACGATTCGATATATCGTAGAAAGGCAATAATCGATTTGTGCGTGTTGCATTGGACGTTGGCTCCTCTTTTGGGCCAATTTTTCATGTCCAATTAACTTAAAATATTTGCTGCCTCATCTAAAAAAGCCCTCATAACATCACCAGTATCAGAATGAGCTTTGTCCACATGTGGTGTGGTTGTGGTGGCCCAGCAGGCTCAGTGTGTCCGCCACTAGAGCGCCCCACAGGCAGGAACAGCGCCACCCACCCCAAAATTTGTCCAATTCTATTAATTGGATGTTAGGGTTGTGTTTCTACTATTCACGGCACCTACGTTCGTAAAACTTCGCTGTGTCTCCGAGCAGGGGGTAA
>CM034009.1:10391810-10434098 GCA_019603395.1 Cyrtorhinus lividipennis | reverse complement strand
TCTGGCTCTCTGGGCCATACGTTAAGCCTGAAACATTCTTCCGCTGCTGTGCATCTCATCATTCCACCAGTAGACTGCCTGTTTATTAGGTACATATCCCCTTCGTGGCATTGCAGCCTCGCAAGCTGCGTGTAATACTGCCATAGTTGAGTGGGTCAATGTTTCTGCGGATAGATTCTGTGAGGGGCTGCTTTGCATCAGCAATTCTCTATATCCTGCCTTCACTGTCTCCTCCATTATGGATGCACTCAGTTTGGAGACATTCCACCCTGATGGTTTTGGTCTCATTGAGGTTGGACTACTTGGTGCCTGGTCTATTACTTCAAACATTATATACTGGTGGTCACTGGCACCAAAAACATTTGTTAGACACTTAAACGAAGTGCAGTTCAGTCCTAAACCTACTCCTTTTCTCTTCATGCTGATTACCATCTTGCTGTTGATGGTGTTTTATTTATTTGACTGTACATTCCTCCCTTTCCCAGGCAAAGTGAGGTCATTGATTAACAGATCTTGAAGATCGTCTCAGCTACGGAGTAGCAGGAGCCGAGGAGCTTGTCAGTGCAGATGAACCGGTAGATGTACCAGTACTGAGCAAGTGAGCCCAGTCAGTGGCAGTACCATCAGGAGTTGAGGGATCTCAGGTTGGCATTTCAGCAGGATCAGGAGAGAACGAACGACAACTCCAAACATCGAAGTCTTTGTTGGAGTTTTAGTCCACCAGTCAGAGAAGACATTGAGTTCAGTCAGGTGCTTAACATACTCCTGAAGACCCATTGAGCTCAGTCAGTGGCAGTACCATCAGAAGGGATCTCAGGTTGGGACCCCAGCGGAGGCGGATAGAGGACCAACAAGAACTGCCATTTTTAAACACTGGTTTGAAGAGCCACCTGATGAGGTCTTAGGCAGGGTTTGGTTTAGTTGCAGGAGTCTTATTTGATTGAAATTTAGTCCAGCAATCAGGGAAGACATCGAGTTTAGTCAGTCGCTTGAGGTAATCTTGTTTACTCTCTGAGCTGTGATGTAGCAGGATCTGGGGAGCTTGGAGCAGGTGCACAGGATGTACCAGTACTGAGGGATTGAGCTCAGTCAGTGGCAGTACCATCAGAAGGGATCTCAGGTTGGGACCCGGAGGCGGGAGAGGACAAACAAGAACTGCCAACTCCAAACATTGATTGAAAAGCCACCAGATGAGGTCATCGGCAGGGTTTGATTTAGTTGGAGGTGTCAATTCTATGAAGACTGACTCCCCAACTATGGGTGAGGCTGAGTATGCTTGGCATGGTTTGCATATCCTCACTACTTGGCTTTGCCATCTCTGTCTGTAGCAACTTGTGTTGGACGGGGAACCAGTGCCCTCTAAAGGATGAATCCAGACAGTAAATAGATGTTGGAGAATAAAGTACTTATAATAATCGAAATCATGATTCAATTGTACTTGGGAATAATTATTGTTAGACAGTTCTATGAAGCACAGTCTAGTCTGAACTACTCTTACTTTAAGCTGAGCCAGAGAGGAAACTATAAGAGAAGAATGTATGGAGCCTTACAAAGAAGCGAGGAAAGTATGTACTAAGAAAAATAACTAACTCTAGCAAGGCTCGAAACTGGCAGAAAATCATTGATGAAGTGGAACCCATGGGGGCTGGGATACAAGATTGTTGCCAAGAAATTGAAACCTCCCAGAGGAGACAACCGGCTGGATGAACCAAAGATGAAGATGATAAGGGATGGGCTCTCCCCAATACACCCATTTAGGAGTCGACAGAACAAGCAAGCAATCAACCAGGCGGAGATTCCTCTCTTCCAAGAAGCAGAGCTTAAGAAAGCTATAGGAAGCATGAAGAACAGAAAGGCCCCAGGGCCTGATGGCATACCGTTTTTGAGCACGACTGAATCATGCACTAGGATACTATATCACATAACCGAACTTATGACGTTCTTAAGCGGGCCGTCTAGGCTAGGAAATCCAAAAACCTAATTTTCAGCCAAACTGTTCAAAGGCAACATGGGTGAGAATTGGTTTTTCGAAATTGTTGGCGAATTGGAGGCATAAGGGGTATCATTGTCCACTAAATTTTGGACGTTGAATCCAATGGGACGGGTACCAGACCGACTGGCGGATACTGGAAGAGGTTATGGGTCAAAATGGGAATTTGGCAATTTGGTTAGATCCGACACCTTGAAACGCCCAGCAAGATTTTTTGAGGCAAACCGGAGAGGTTGACTTTCTGCAAGAAAACATAGGTTGTTTATTCAAGGAAATAACCAACCAAAATAGAGAACATTTTTTGCACCAAACACCTTACTGGTGAAATTTATCAATTCTTGTTCAGTATAACCAATTCTCGACAGGTGGTCCAAAATATTAATTGCGGCGTACGTGATGGCGGAAGCCGCTCACTTGGCAACTGACGCTCGCAACGACCTTGGCTTCCCGCACGACCTACATTTCGGTCAACAAGTTGTTTATTGTCGAGATTACCAGATTATTTTGCTCGCGATAAATACCACACACCCACGTCGTCTTCGATAACATCCCAAATCTTATGGATAATGTTTCTTTTTTAAATGTTTTTTCAAGGTTTTCTCCATTTTATTTACCTATTTATTTATTTTTAAATCCGGAAATATTAAAACATATTCTAGGCATCACTTATACTAACGATTCATCCAGTCTAAATGTTTATCGATAGGCACATTTTCAAAAATAATATTTTCAAACGTATAAGTTGCAATAGTCAACAACCAAAATTTTCAAATTTTGCGACACGCCTTTCAGGAGTTCAGAACATTCAAAAGCAGATAATTACAATACCACTGTCACTCAAGCAAGTAATTGTAGAGGACCAACAACTGTAACACACTCTTTGAGGGGGGAGTGTAGAAGAAGTCTTGACCTTATGCGATTTTAGCGCCTCTAGCGGGCTGTAAACCACCTAATAGTAACTCTACACCAGGAGATTATGGAATGTCCACTTTGCCTTTTGGGAAATACCATGGATGATCCCAGATGTGTTGCCCCATAATGACAGAGGTCATTCAACATTCAGCCTGGCATGGCCTTGACTGTATGAGAGACTATTTATGGCCTATTTTATACTACAGGGTCCGCCAACGAAGTAGGACGTTTTTGAAATGGGTAGTACTCAGCGTGGGGAACTCTGTGAGGGGTGGGGTTGGGACCATCGTGTTCACAATGAAGGGAAGTTTTTTTAGGTTAGTTGCAAAGATGGTTTGGACGATGCCACAACGTGTTTTCACGGTAAGTCGGTTTTTAGTGAATGGTGAGTCGATAATTCAAACACAGAGAGATTTCCGTCGAGAGTACGCGATTTCTCCCCGCGGAGCTATCCCAACTCGTAATGTAATCCTATGGTGGGTTGAAAACTTCAGGGAAACGGGCAGTGTTACGAAAAAAGGAGGGGAGGAGATCGAACAGCGCAAACTCCAGAGAACGTTGAGCGCGTGAGAGTCGCTGCCCTCCAGAGCCTAGCGTTATCTGGCCATGTTGAACAATTTTTTTCTTCCACAACTCCGATGTAGACGTATCCCATTAAGGCATGTTTGGTTTCAGCAAGATGGACCTTCCTTTGCCAAAAATTTAACAGTCGACTCATTTCTCGGCGTGGTGACGTTCCCTGCCCCCCCCCCCCCCCCCCGTCCCATGACCTATCCCCCTGTGATTTTTTTTGTGGGGACACCTAAAGGAAAGAGTCTACAAAGATAAGCCGAGGACCCTGAACGATTTGAAGGAGGCTATCACCACGGAAATCAGCCGCATCCCACGAGAAATGCTGGACAGTGTTTTGAGGAGCTTCACCGAAAGACTCGATAAATGCATTCAAGCTGATGGGCATCACATGCTCGACTTGTCTTCAAAAATTGAACATTACCAGAAAATTCCACTTCTTGTGAACAGTTAAAAAAATATATATATATTCTATCTTGAGAAATAACCGAGTTATGATTTTTTTAAATCCATCCTACTTCGTTGGCGGATCCTGTACAATAGTCCATATACCCTCTAAACGGATTAAACTGATCTGATTTCATCAATAAAAAACCAAAATGTGAGAATGTTTTCTGCCAAATTTTAACAACAGTTAATGGAAAATTCAAGAAAATGACTACTTTGACTAGGGACGTGAGGGAATTCCTGTTAGAGTCATAATGTTCTTTGGGTACTTTTGATCAAATCCTATTAGTACTGAAATTAATTAACTGCGGTCCGCAAATGGCAATCAACAAAAGTGTCAAGGAAGGTCAAAAGGGTCATAAATGGCAACTTTTCAGCACTATTATCGGTATTGACTTCATAACTCTTTAAAAAACACCTCTGACATTAATGATTATTATTATTCATGTTAAAATAAGATTAAATTTACTGCAATTTAATACAGCAATCTCTAAACATCATGTAATATCCTGTTGAAATAAAAAACATTCCAGAATAATTTCACTATTTTTGTTCTAGATGTCATTGAAATTATTCCCGCTTTTATTGTAGCTAGTTGGCTCATCATTTATGTTTCCGCGGAACACAGATTTTAAATGATCAGTTTGGTATTTTGTACATAAACTACGAAACTCATATATTCTTCAATTACATCAATAATGTTGAGAAAATCGTTTACTTACCATTGTGGGACACAAAAGGGTCTTTCTTCTCGTTTAACAACAACCATTAGCTGCAACAAGATAATAAAATCCGTAAGTGAACACAATCAAAAATAACCAAACGTTTGATATTTGTGAGGTATTTTTATTTTATTAGGACCAGTGAGGGGGTGTTATTTTCTACTGAATGTTGAACGCTGAATCGATTAAGATGGGTTTTGGAATGATTTTTGCGCATCAAAATTTGGCAATTATGGGTAGTTATTAAACCTTGGGACAAGATTATAGGAAAAATTGGTGTTCCGGACTAATTCCAATCGATTCAGCGTCTGAAATTTAGTGAAAAATGATACCCCACACGCCTAGGTACCCAAAAACCGTAAAACCCATTTTCAAAATAGGAGGTGGGTGCCCATTTTGACTCATACACATGCCCAGTGGGCATAATCGGTTTGGGACTCGTATTAATAAATTCAGCGTCCAAAATGTAGTAGAAAATGATACCCTAAACGCCTAGCTGTCAAAAAATCATCAAAACCCACATTCGAAATAGGCATGTAGGTACCCATTTGACCCATGACAACCTCAGTGGGCACTAATCGGTCCGGGACCCATCGTAATGGATTCAGCAACAAACTCAACAACTGTAACACACTTTTTGAGGAGGGAGTGTAGAAGGAGTCTTGACCTTATGCGATTTTAGCGCCTTTAGCGGACTGTAAATCAACTAATAGTAACTCTACACCAGGAGATTATGGAATATCCACTTTTGGCCTTTTGGGAAATACCAATTGTGGTCCAAAATTTGGTAGAAAATAATACCCCACATGCCCAATTTCCAAAAAAAATTTTCAAAAAACACATTTTTACGCATCCTTTTTCAATATTTTGGCCGAAGAGGCTAAAAAACTTCAATGACCACGAAAAATTACCAAAATATCACATTTTTATACCAAAAACGGCGAGGACGGCGGGAGGTTATGATGCCTTTTTTGACCCGTCAAAACTGTCAAATTTCGGGGCAAATTTGAGAGGTCTCGCATGACATCGGACCCAAACCAACCAAAATGAGTACTTTTTTTTTTTTTTTTATTAATTTAATTTTTAGTATATAACAATACTTTTTGAGTATTTGTAACAGTGACAACTGTTTGGTCAAAATTTATATAAATCTCTTATCTGAAAAGAAATGTACGTACGAAGATGTATTTTATTTGAAAAACAAATGTAATATAAACCTATTTGTAAGAAATATCGAATGCCAACATAATTTAAACCTCGGACCAGGCGCATGATGACTCATTTCTTCAACATGGGGGAAATGGGGAAAACAGTGGGTGTGACGGGTCCTGGACCCATTCCAGTCGATTCAGGATCCACAATTTAGTGGAAAATGATACCCCACACGCCTAGGTATCAGAAAGCTGGAAAACACATATTCAAAATGGGTAATATATACCCAATTTGACTTATAACTTCTTCCAGTGGGTGCCCATCGTTCTGGGACTCACTTAATTGGATTCAGCGTCCAAAATTTAGTGGAAAATGATACCCCACTCGCCTGGATCGCCCAAAATCTCGAAAATCCATTTTTCAAAAAACACATTTTGACCCCTACCCCGCCCAAATTTGGTCACATCGGGCTAAAAAGTTAGGAGTCCATCGTCCGCGCCGTTTTTGGAAGTATGTAGAAATTTTTCTAAAAATCTGAAATTTGGGTCAGGGGCCTGTTCCCGGCCTAGGACGGTCCTCCAAGCTTTTTAGCCCGATCGGACCAAATTTGGGCGGGGTAGGGGTGTTTTTTGAAAAATGGATTTTCGAGATTTTGGGCGATCTAGGCAAGTGGGGTATTATTTTCAACTAAATTTTCGAGGCTGAATCGAATGAAATGGGTCCTAGAACGATTGGCACCCACTGGAAGAAGTTATGGGTCAAATTGGGTATATATTACCCATTTTGAATATGTGTTTTCGGGATTTCTGGAACCTGGGCGTGTGGGGTATCATTTTCCACTAAATTTTGGATCCTGAATCGATTGGAATGGGTCTGGGATCCACCGCACCCACCGTTTTTCCCCATTTCCCCCATGTTTTTAAATAAGTTTCCATGCGCTTGGTCTGACGAATAATCAACCCCTGTGTAGGAATTTGCAGCGTTTTTGATCTAGACACCTTAAAACGCCCAGAAAAATTTTTTGAGCCGAATCGGAGAGGTTGACCTTTTGCATGAAAACATAGGTTGATTATTCAAGGAATAACCAACCAAAAATATACATTGATCAATCAATAAAACTTTCCAATTTCGAGTTCAAATTAAATAAAGTGATGGAAAAAAATGATGAATTTTGTAACGAAAGTGTCGTCACTCTAGCAGTGTTTACGTGTTTATTGATTTGTCTTCAATATTCACTTTATTATCTACACAAAAGACCTTGTTTACTCGTACATTCCGTCACTTTTTCATCGAGGGGCCTAATTCATTACCGCGTTGGCCATGTTATCGCGGGTCGACGGTGGATGGCGTGATTCCGCTTATCTGTTTTCTTCCAAAAACGTGTTTCGACGATGGTTTGATTTTTTTCTCGTGAACTGATCGGGAAAAATAAAGAATGTGAGTAATTTAAACGAGTGATCCGGTAGTTATGATTTTGAGTTGATTTCGAGGTGGTTTTTGGGTGAGTCTCCAGCATATTTGAGTCACCGATGATTTTCTCACCCTCAACGATGAAAACGCTTCAATTCATACACAGGGGTTGGTTATTCCATGGAACAGGAGCATGGAGACTCATTCCAATCGATTTAGCTTCCAAAATTTAGTGGACCCTCGCCTAGGAACCCAACAAAATCGAGGTAGGTGCCCATTATGACCAATATCTACTTTCAGTGGGTCCTAATCGGTTTGGGACCCATTCCAATAGATTCAGCGTCCAAAATTTAGTGGAAAATGATACCCCACACGCCTAGGTACCCCAAAATCTGAAAACCCATTTTCAAAATGGGTGGTAGGTACCCATTTTGACCCATAACCTCTTTTTGGGTACCTAGGCGTGCGGGGTATCATTTTCCACTAAATTCTGGACCCTGAATTGATTGTAATGGGTCCGAGACCCGCCACACCCACTGTTTCCCCCATGTTTGAATATGTGTTTTAGAAATTTCTGCTACCTTGGCGTGTCGGGTATTATTTTCCACTAAATTTTGTACGCTGAATCCATTGAGATTAGTCTCCAACTTTCGTTTATTTATTTAAGCTGAATCCAATAAATGATTTTGGCTGAATTTTGGGGAGTCCAATACCTAACTATCAGTTTACTGCCACAATAATTAGGGGTTAAAATAGGAGTTTGCAATCAAATTTTGCAAAGTGTTCTTCTCACCAACTTAGAAACTGAACTGAATTTTTCTCAGTTCCACCTAAATTTGCACATTATTGATTTGATTTATCAAAAATACATTTTGATGAACTCATTCGTCGATCATTTTACACTACCTGCGTCTAGAATCCAATTATGTGGAAAATAGACTTACAGGGTGTCCAGCGAAACTTGAATTTCAAATTCAAGGCTTTTTCCCGGTTTTCACGGTCGGAAAATTTAATTTTCAAGGTTTTTTTGGTTGGTTATTCCTTGAATAATCAACCTATGTTTTCATGCAAATGGTCAACCTCTCCGATTCGGCTCAAATTTTTTTTCTGGACGTTTCATGGTGTCTAGATCAAAAAACGCTGCAAATTCTTACACAGGGGTTGGTTATTCGTCAGACCAGGCGCATGGAAACTTATTTAAAACATGGGGGAAATGGGGAAAACGGTGGGTGCGGCGGGTCCCAGACCCATTCCAATCGATTCAGGATCCAAAATTTAGTAGAAAATGATACCCCACACGCCCAGGTACCGGAAATCTCGAAAACGCATATTCAAAATGGGTAATATATTATACCCAATTTGACCCGTCCACCGTCCGCCGTTTTTGGTATATAGAAAATTTTCTAAAAATCTGAAATTTGGGTCAGGGGTCTGTACCCGGCCTAGGACGGCCCTCCAAGCTTTTCAGCCCAATCGGACCAAATTTGGGCGGGGTAGGGGTCAAAATGTGTTTTTTGAAAAAGGGATTTTTGGGATTTTGGGCGACCTAGGCGTGTGGGGTATCATTTTCCACTAAATGTTGGACCCTGAATCGATTGGAATGGGTCTGGGACCCGCCGCACCCACCGTTTTCCCCATTTCCCCCATGTTTTTTATGTGTAAGTTTCCATGCGCCTGGTTTGCAGCGTTTATAACAAAAAAATGATGTAAAAAAGCGTTATGGTAAGGAATTTAGTGTTTTTGTTTTCTTCCCCATTTCCATGTCGACTAATCACACAATTTACCACATAATCAGTTTTAATCACAATTTTATTGTCACTTCATACAAATCTTTGATAAAATAAACAAATATTCCAATATTCATCAAACTAAACATTTTCAACATCAAATAAAGGAGAATAATACTGAAACATAACAACTCATGATTTGAGGTGTTCAATGTCTGACGACAGCTTAGCCGCCTCAGCTAACATTTTAGCTCGTTTGACTTCCAACTCTTCGATTTCAGTTTGTTTCCTTTATTAGCCACTTGCTCTTGATTTTCTTTATCCGCTTCTTTTTTCCTTTCGGCGAGATCACTTGTGTAGAGAGAATGTGCGTTACGCATAGAATGGATGAGACTTTTGTCGATTTCCATCAGCTTCAACCCACCAGCATCTTGAATCGTATCGTAGATGTGTCGTTGGGCAATCAAACTTTTCTCAGTTGGATTTTCAACAATGCATTCCTTGTTGACAGAAAAACCACTCTCGACGGCTGCATTTCCATGCGAAATAATCAGAATGATTTGCACAAAACGTACAAAGTTTTCACATCCTCTTGATGACAATTTAGCAGCATCCATCCAAAACCTGTCCAAACGGTCCACCTTTCTGTCAAAGGATTTGAGCTTCACTTGAAATGCAGCTTGACTGTAAAGATGAATAAATTCTTCATTCACTCGATCTGCTTGCATGCCTGATATTCGATTAACCTCTCCTGGAGTTTGAAAAATAAAAATTTTCAAGGTTTCTAAAAAAATTCCCGGCTTTTTCAAGATTGATAAAATTTCCGGCTAATTCCCGGTTTATAAGGTTTCAAGGTTCGCTGGACACCCTGACTTATAATTATGATCAATCGAGCGAAAAATAACTTGACATTGATACAAAATAATTTATAAATATTATCAGAAAAAATAAATCAACCGAGTGGAAAATAATTTTTACTAAATCGCCAGTCGCACTAATTTGATAACTGATCTTTTCATGGTCATTTTCATGTTCAGTAAGTTCAGTCGGAACATTTAATTAAGCGAAATAGAGAAAATAAGTGGTCGCTGATTTAGGTAAACAACAGGAGTCACTCAAAGGTCGTCGGTCTGCAGCCGGAAAATCAATACGAGGACTTCTGCTTTCATTCGGACTTCACAACCGAGAGGGAATCTGCCAGTGATTGACCTCGAAGAGATACAATAGCGACCGAACGTCCAGAATGTTCAAATAATTGGAAATATTGATGGACGAACGCGTTAAATAGGAATAAAGGGGTTTTTCGTCGCGACATTTACACAACAAACGTAAAATACGACCGCTGACTGCCAACACGATAATGAAATTGATTACGTGGAAAGTTATATTAGCGTAATAATAACTGAAAAAGAAGAATTACATGACAGATGTAAACGTACAAATTACTACTAAACAAAAAAATACAATAAGTTCACAGATGAGACTTCAGATACACAACAAGGACCAGGTGACCTTGAGCGACCAATGTGTGACCACAATCGGACGAATATCGACATTGATACGACACATTTTCGGTCAATTACGAAGCTTTAGTGAGTAATGTGTGAGAAACAACGAAGAATAAAAGAAAATATAATTGAGAAAAACAAGAAAATCGCACCTTCTCTATCTCGAACCGGCCGACGTCTCGTCGAGTCCATCGCTAGCTGACGTCGTACCATCGAGACCCGATAGGTGCCGCCACTAATGTGCAATTTTAAATCACAATGATTCCGTTAAATGATAATGGTCATCGTAAATCTGATAAAAGCAGTCTATTAAACGGAATAATTAATTATTTAATAATTATTTAGCCTTTAATAGATGGAAGGGATCACTACATTGATAGCGACCCTAAGACCTACAGCAGTACAAGTATGAAATTCAACACACCCTGAATGTGTGCTTTATTTAAATACTGAAACACTCTAAGATTATTCATCGCCATAAAATATATCCAGTGAGCTCAAATTTATAGTGGAAATGATTTTCGTACAGTTTTCATCCCAATGGATAATTCTCAGGCGGCAGATTACATGGCATGAAATTCTTGATGTTCCTCTACGGACAAATCTCTACGGACTTTTGCGGACTAAACCTACCTATTTACCGTGGACCACCAGTGTTAAATCCGCAAATTTCCGTAGAAAGTCTGGTGTCAGATCAGTGCCTTTTGAATCATAAGCTCGGCAGTCTTTGAGAAAGTCCTCTAACTATTTATCATCTCAGAAAATTCCTGTTTTGGCATGGTGAGTACTATTCTTCTGAATAATCCAAGAAATTAATTTCATCAATATTCTTCCCTCCCCCACAATATTGTTTCATGTTGCTCTTGAGTAATAGGCAACACTGTTGTGTACATGATTTGTGTCGTGTCCAAGATGGCGGCGGATAATTGAGATTTTCTGCTGTAAGTTGAGCGTCGTTTTACTCTGTTCCAGCTTCAGGGATTTGGTTTTTAGTTATTGATGGTCAATATTCTCATTTCTACTACTAGAAACAACTCGTTATTGGTAATGAAGAATGTGGTTCACTTCGTATTTTAGCCTGTTGACCACTCAATGCATTGCGGTTTGAAGATGAACGCACGCCGGCCGTACTCCAAGCTTTATTGACGCACCTGGTGAGTGAAGTTGCTTATTTGTTCAAAAATCGTTAGTTCAAACGGTAACAATACCGAAATTTGTTTCCATCGTCGAATTTGAAATAACTTGAGAATGATCTTTCTTGAGTGAGGTTGATCATTTTATCTTCCACGTGCTCAACTCCGAATCACAAGTTTAGTCTGTTGTCGCCATAAGCAAAGTTTTGACTAAAATTTCTCTCGTTTTCATCCACAGGTTCATAAGTCGACAAGTGCAGTCGCTTTCATCATGTTTTTGTACAATCTCACCCTTCAACGCGCCACTGGGATCACTCACGCCGTCCACGGCAGTTTTTCCGGGACGAAACAACAAGAAATTCTCGTCTCTCGTGGAAAAATTCTCGAACTCCTTCGTCCGGATCCTAACACGGGAAAAGTTCATTCGATTTTGAGCGTCGAAATATTCGGCGTCATTCGGTCTCTTCTGACTTGCCGCTTGACTGGTGACAATCAAGGTTATTTAATTTTCAAATTTATTCAAGGATTCAGATTCATGGGTAATGACGTGCGCTTAGGAAACACAGTCTAAGGGAAAACGTAACAAAAATGGTATTTTTTACATGGTACGTTTGAGAATTTATTCTATTTCAAGTGTGCTTCTTCGCCAAGAGCCGAAAATTCTGTATCGCAGTCACAGCCAGAATTATAACCCTACAGTTAGGTTAACGCTTGAACCCCCCCCCCCCCCTTTTTGTGATGGCTGAGGGCTGTACTGCTCACTGGAGCTGCTAATCAACCTATGTTTTCATGCAAAAGGTCAACCTCTCCGATTCGGCTCAAAATTTTTTTTCTGGACGTTTCATGGTGTCTAGATCAAAAAACGCATCATTATTTCTTCAACATGGGGGAAATGGGGAATACAGTGGGTGTGGCGGGTCCCAGACCCATTCCAATCGATTCAGGATCAAAAATTTTGTGGAAAATGATACCCCACTCGCCTAGGTACCAGAAATCTCGAAAACGCATATTCAAAATGGGTAGTATATACCCAATTTGACCCATGACTTCTTCTAGTGGGTGCCGATCGTTCTAGGACCCATTTTATTGTATTCAGCGTCCAAAATTTAGTGGAAAATGATACCCCACTCGCCTAGATTGCCCAAAATCACGAAAATCCATTTTTCAAAACACATTTTGGCCCCTACCCCGCCCAAATTTGGTCCGATCGGGCTGAAAAGCTTGGAGGACCGTCCTAGGCCGGGAACAGACCCCTGACCTAAATTTCAGATTTTTAGAAAATTTTCTCCTACCAAAAACGGCGTGGATGGCGGACGGACATGGATCCGACATCGCCACTAACGCTCCAACTACGTCGCTTGTCCGATGTTGGACCTTTGTGTTGTCCCTCAAAATGTTCCAACTCGTCTTGGAGATGTCAGGTGGGCTAGGAAACCTTTTACCAGAGATCCGCTGTTGAGTTGCGGCTAAGGCCGGGTACACACGTTGAGGATTCCCCGTTGAGGCCAACCTCTCCGGCCGACGGACCGTGTGGACGGGTCGAGGCCTTCAGTTGAGGCGGACTGTACAGGCCGCCAGGCTTTTCCAATTTTTGGAAAGGCCACCTGAGGCCGGGGTTCCGGTTCCCGGAACTGAACCCCTTCCCTCACGTGTGGATGAGGTGATCGGTTGGCCTCAACGTCGTAGGTATCGCTCGAGTATCGTCACAGTGGTCGTAGCTCCTCGTTTATTTTTTCATTTTTCCTCAAAAGGCCTCTCGCGTGTCGAAACCTCCAGCCGAAGGCTCCGGCCGCCTCTGAGGTTTTCCTCAGAGGAATCCCTCTCCGGAATCCTCAATGTGTGTACCCGGCTTAAGTTCCTTTTTGAGAGCCTCTTCGAGATTGGAGACATTCCTAGGGCCGGGTACACACGTTGAGGATTTCCTGGAGAGGAATTCCTCTGAGGAAAACCTCAGAGGCGGCCGGAGCCAGACGGAGCATCCACACGACGCGGGAGGCCTTTTGAGGAAACTGTGTAGTTGTAGTGGCCGGAACCCCGGCCTCAGGCGGCCTTTCCAAAAATTGGAAAGGCCTGGCGGCCTGTACAGTCCGCCTCAACTGAAGGCCTCGACCCGTCCACACGGTCCGTCGGCCGGAGAGGTTGGCCTCAACGGGGAATCCTCAACGTGTGTACCCGGCCTAGGCCAGCAATGAGGTGAACTTGAGGGCTGCAACGGCCTTTAAAGCTGCCTGGCTGTCCGACAGTATAATTCTGGCGTCAGTCCCTGATTGTGGTTCTCCTACGAGCAGGTAGTGATGACAAGGAACTCTGCTTGATAGGCGGAACGCTAAGGCTTGGTTGGCATTTCACAACGAAAACTATTCATTTTAGAATTGTGAAAGAGCACAGGCATCACTCAGCGCACGTCATTAACTTTACGATCCTCTTTAAGTTTCAACAAAAATATACTGACGTTGATTTTCATCTTATAGACTATGCCGTCATTGGAACTGACTCCGGTAAAGTGGTCATACTCAAGTACAACGCTCAAAAGAACGTTTTGGAGAAAATTCATCAAGAAACTTTTGGCAAAAGTGGATGCCGGAGGATCGTTCCCGGTCAATATTTGGCCGTTGAGCCGCGAGGACGTGGCTTCATGGTCGGTAAGTATTGTCAAGGAGTTTTCAGAGGTGATTAGCAATATAGACATGTATACACTGGCATATTTCACTTATAGATAATCGTTAGGTCCCCTAAACTATTATTTGTATTTTAGGTTATTGTGAAATATTCTCCTGTGACTGCACAGAAGGGATGCAGCATTGAATACAAACACAACCCCACAAAAAAAAAAGTCAAAGTCCATGAAAGTGACCTGTGGGGTTTTATGTTTTTCGGGTTGCTGATTTTGAATCTTTTGCCAGTTTTTTCAGATCAGATCGCTTTCAAGGTCATTTGAAGGTCAAATGGAGAAAATATAGCTAAAAAAAATATCGCTTCAAAAATCTGAAAAAATTCAGACAGGTTTTTTAGAATGCTGAATCCAAATCCGGTGTTGGTTGACCTTCATGAGGTCAAGGTCAAGGTCATTTGAAGGTCAAACCAAAAAAATAACCTTAAACAAATTTGTAAAAATTTATGTATGTGTTTTGAGGGTTGCTGAATCCAAATCCAGGGTTGGTTTGATCATGTCTGGTTATCTGAAGTTCATTTGAAGGTCAAATTTTAAGAATAGGCTTAAAAAATCTGAAAAAATGCAGTCAAAAGTTTTTTAGAATGCTGATTCTAAATCCAGTATCGGTTGACCTTCACAAGTTCAAGGTCAAGGTCATTTGAAGGTCAAACTAACAAAATAACCTCAACAAAAAATTGTAAAAAGTTATGTATGTGTTTTGAGGGTTGCTGAATCCAAATCCAGGGTTGGTTCAATCATGTCTGGTTATCTTAAGGTCATTTGAAGGTCAAATTTTTACAATTTTTTTGAGGTTATTTTGTTGGGTTGACCTTCAAATGACCTTGTCCTTGACCTCATGAAGGTCAACTGACACCAGATTCGGATTCAGCATTCTAAAAAACCTATGTCTGAATTTTTTCAGATTTTTTAACTGATTTTTTCTACATTTGACCTTCAAATGACCTTGAAAGCGATCTGATCTGAAAAAACTGGCAAAAGGTTTGAAATAAGCGACCCAAAAAACATAAAACCCCACAGGTCGCTTTCATGGATTTTGACTTTTTTTTTTGTGGGGTTGTGTAATGATCGATTATAATATCGAACGATTTAATTGTGATACCCGAAAGATGGTGAACTATGAAGCCAGGGGAAACCCTGGTGGAGGTCAGCAGCGATTCTGACGTGCAAATCGATCGTCGGAGATGGGTTTAAGACCAATCAAGCCATCTAGTAGCTGGTTCCCTTTGAAGTTTCCCTGAGGATAGCTCGCGCTCGGACGGATTGAGTCTCATCCAGTAGAGCAAGTGTTTAGAGGCTTTGGGGTCGAACCTATTCCTCAATCTATTCTCAAACACCAAATAGACGAGAGCCCTGGCTTTCTTGAATTAAGAAGCCACGGGTATCCGGATCAGAGTGCCAAGTGGGCCAATTTTGGTTACCAGAACTGGCTCTGTTGGATGAACCAAACGCGGAGTTGATGCGCCTCAATCGACGTTCATGTGACACCATGGAAGGCGTTGGTTGCTTGAGACAGCAGGACGGTGGCCATGGAAGTCGGAATCCGCTAAGGATGTGTAACAACTCACCTGCCGAAGCAACTAGCCCTGAAAATGGATGGCGCTGTAGCGTCGTGTCTATACTCCGCTGTCAACGGCAACGCAGGCAGTCTTCTCGCGAGGATGGCGCTGTGAAGCCATGACAAGAGGGCTGCGGCGATGTGCGCAGAAGGGTTTTGGGCTTCAGCCTGCCTGGAGCCGTCGTTGGTGCAGATCTTGTTGGTAGAAGCAAATACTCCAGCGAGGCCCTGGAGGACTGATGTGGAGAATGTGAACAGCTGTTGCGCATGAGTCAGTCTATCCTCCAGCAGAGAAATCCAAAGCAATGGGTTGCCGTTAAGACAATAACTTATTGGCACCATTTGGGCGAAACGGAATCTGGTTCCTATTCCAGAACCTGGCAGTGGAACCGTTCCAAATCGGACCCTCATGTGGACTCGTCAGGGCAACCTGGAAAGGCCCGGAGACGTCGTCGTGAGGAGGTTCAGGTAGTCGTCTCTTCTCTTAAGCGATCCAGTTCCCTGGAAACTTCTAGCAAGGAGATAAGGTTTGGGGGTTTTCAATTTCGCGGTCGATAAAACCCCTCTCCAAAGTGGAAAGTGACTCAAAATTCTCCTCAGAAATTTATTTTACTTTTCGTTGGCCATACATGATGATTTTACTTACTGACTCTAATGACGTCATTTTAATTTTTACTCTTGAACTCTCTATCTGATATGGCCTCGACTGCACATGTAAATTTTAATTTTTCTTCAAAACTGCCATCAATTCTAGTGAATGGTAAATGGTAAAAAGGCACCTAGATGATGGGTTATGGGGGGCCCCAAGCGCGGAAGCCTGGTGGCTTGTTGTGCTTCTCTTTGGTGTCCCATTCCTTTAGTCCACAAACAGCCCTAGTCCCCTGATGAGGGTTGTTAGGTTGTGGGCTATTGGCAGGGTACGGTTCTCATTGGGGTTTGTGTCCCAAAGAGGGTGTATCTGCGGGATGTGAGTGCTGGGCACTCAAAGAGAGTTGTTGGTTGTGTTACCCCTATGCGGTTCAGATGAAAACGCAGAGGAGCGAAGCCGGTTAGTAGGCCAACTATCATAGGTTGCCGCGTTTAAGTCTGAGTAGGTCCTTGGTGAGTGATGGATGGGGTTCTGCCACCATACGCTTACTGTGGACATGTCCCTCAATATTCCGCCATCTGTCGGTGTGTTTCTTGTGCGTCCACTCCTTGATGGCAGCTCTGAAGGAGCTTTTGGGCAAACCTACAGCCGGCTCTGGGCCCACAAAAGGGGTTTTGGAGCCCCTCCTGGCCAGCTCATCGGCTTTTTCGTTGCCCTCAATTCCCCTGTGCCAAGGGACACAGTATTTCGGACTGCCAGAGCACAGAGTCTGTTCACAGTCCTTCACCACCTTTGATGAGATGTTGGGTGCTGTGAGTGCTTTAATCGACGCCTGGCTGTCGGAGAGAATGCGGAGATGCGCATTAGTATGTCCTCTCCAGGGCACATGCATTGATTGCCAGAATTTCGGCCTGGAAAACGGAGGTGTATTTCCCTAGTGGTGTAGAGTATTGCCACCTAGGTTTGGCTCCATACACCCCAGCACCTGTCCCATTCTGGACCCATCAGTGTACCAGATCAGGTCACTGGGACAGCACTGTATGACCCTTCGCCCCGCAGAAGTCATTGATGACTTATATTGGTGGGGTTTGGAGGGAGTTCTGGGCATGACATCAGCCACCATATCTAGTAGTGGTGTGTTTATCTCTCTCAGAATTGTAGTATGGCCCTGATGGGTTGATCCCTGCCAAGTTCCATTCCATTTCAGCCTCAGAGAGGCCATTGCAGCCTCTCCCTTGATGAAGATATCTATAGGGGGCAGGCCCAGCAGTACCTCCATGGCGGCTGTAGGAGTACCATGCATGGCTCCTGTGATGGTTAGGCAGGCTAGTCTCTGCACACTGGTGAGGGAGCGATAGGCCCCCACCTGATTAACCTTAGGCCACCATACAGCACAGCAGTACGATATTATGGGCCTTACTATCGCGGTGTAGATCCATTATCAATTCTAGTAACGTTTCCCTTTCTTTTCAGTGGCTATTGAAAAACAAAAGTTGTACTACGGATTGAATAGAGACAGCCAGGCTCGCTTGACCATTTCGTCACCTCTTGAAGCTCACAAAAGCAACACTTTGGTCTACCATATTGTCGGGGTTGACGTCGGATTTGGTGACCCCATGTTCGCGTGCCTCGAAATTGATTATGAGGTAAGTCAATGAGGAGTCGTATGTAATTCGCCTTTTGGTTGGTTATTCCTTGAATAATCAACCTATGTTTTCATGATTATGGTCAACCTCTCCGATTCGGCTCAAAATTTTTTTCTGGACGTTTCATGATGTTCTGATCAAAAAAGGTCGATGTCCGTACGCCGTCCGCCGTCCATTGTCCGCGCCGTTTTCGGTAGTAGAAAATTTTCTAAAAATCAGAAATTTGGGTCAGGGGTCTGTTCCCGGCCGAGACGGGTCGTCAAAACTTTTCAGCCCGATCGGACCAAATTTGGGCGGGGTAGGGGTCAAAATGTGTTTTTTGAAAAATGGATTTTCGAGATTTTGGGCGATCTAGGCGAGTAGGGTGTCATTTTCCACTAAATTTTGGACACTGAATCCAATGAAATGGGTCCCAGAACGATTGGCACCCACTGGAAGAAGTAGTGGGTCAAATTGGGTATTTATTACCCATTTTGAATATGTGTTTTCGGGATTTCTGCAACCTAGGCGTGTGGGGTATTGTTTTCCACTAAATTTTGGACGCTGAATCCAATGAGACAGGTCTCGGAAAGATTGACGTCCACTGGAAGAAGTTATGGGTGAAAATGGGTGTCTTATCTACCCATTTCGAATGTGGGTTTCCGATATTTCTGGAACTTGGGCCTGTAGGGTATCATTTTTAAATAAATTTTGAATGCTGAATCGATCAGAGTGGGTCCGGGACACGCCACACCCACTGTTATCCCCATGTTCGACATTTCCGAATTATTCAATTATTCAAGGAATAACCAACCAAAATAAAATCGAAAAAGTATCAAATACAGTACTTAACGCAAGCATACGTTGAAGGTTGGTATTGCCTTTCATTCTGAGCAGTTTAAGGGCCAGGTGTACAGTTTTCTGTTTAAACAGAGCATTACGTGAATAACGTTTAACGCAGAATCTCCGGTTAAACGGGGACGGTTGATTACGCAGTTGTAGAAGTCCTTATCAGCGTCAATTAACAAAACAGCCTTTTAAACCGCCGTTCAAATCAGCTGTTTAAATCCGCATTTAAAATAGCCGTGGCAATCGTTGTTTGCGCAGGCGCAGTTTACTGGATTTGTCAGATGTTATTAAGGCCATGTTACAAATTGAGAAGGTTATTTTATATTTTACCGCCGTCTTGTTTACGTGTTACCTACGCGACGATCACCTTTCCCCAAAATGAGCGATGCGCACCGGGCTGCAAATTTCTCGAAAGGAGAAGAAAGTCTGCTGCTGAGGATCGTCAACTGACACAGCAGCGTAATAGAAAACAAAAAAACCAACGCCACTACCAACCAAATGAAGAAGGCGGAGTGGTCTGTAATTGCAGACGAGTACAACTCCCAAAATCTCGGAGAAAAAAGGGACCCAGTAGTACTTAGGCGCAAGTACGAAAATATAAGTCCTTGTTCCATTATTCTTTTTAGTTTGGACTGGGCAAATATTGTCATGAGCGGAACCCGGCCACCTCGCCACCACGTTCCGAATTTTCAAGGAGGGGTCAGCAACAGTCTGCACGTTAATGCTGAAAAACCCCTTCGTATTCCGGTAGAGCTCAGCATGCTGGCCACCTGGGTTGGCGATTTTTACGTGAGCGCAGTCGATTGCTCCAACACACTGCGGAAAATGGTACCTTTGGTAGAACTCCGTCATCACTTCGCTTCTCTTCCTGTTGGCATAAGGACGTATTCTGCACGCATGAGAGCTATGTGGTGCGAAACGAGTGGGATTATTCGACACCCAGTGGACCTGTCCACCCCAATGAAGTCTGAGACCGCCTTTATTAAGCTCCCCGTCGCATAATACCGCAAGATCAGTAAAAACTTGACATCAGGTTGCACAGCAGAGTTCAGATTGGTCAGTGATCGAATGCGATCCTCGATTGACGACAAAACCATCATTGCTGTTCGCTTTGAAAGCCGGAACCGCTCAAAAAACTCGTGCTCTCTCCATACCTCGAAATGGTTTGGGCGTTCGCGGAAGATTTTCGGTCTCCTGGACAGAATATTCTGACGAACCAAGTCCACGAAGTCTTCGTCGTCCGAAATAAACTCGGGTTCAAATATCATTGTCATTTGTCACTTGAAAAAATCTCACGAAAACACCAGGTGTGTCGAAAACAGGTCCTGTTGAGGGTCAATCGGTTCACAAATGGCGGCTATAAACGGGAATCGGCCGTTTAAACGAACCCCAACGAGTGTTTAACTTTGAACAACGTTCTGCTCTTATCACCGACCTTAGACGTTGATTAAAAACTTGTACAACACACCATTTTCGCTTCATTTGTTCAATCGGCTGTTTAACGGGCGAGTGTTGTTCAATCAAGCACTGGCCCACCTGGTACACCTGGCCCTGTGACTTCAGGTCAAATAACCTTGAATCGTGAATAACTCGGAATCGAAGTTTGAAAAAAAAAAAGTGCTGCCGACACTTTTGTTGCAAATGAGTTGAAAGCGACCCTATGAAGGCTGATAACCTTAACGTTGAGCCCTGTACGATAATCTTGGACTTCTCAGTGTTTCATCTAGAACTTTGAGACCCCCTCTCTGCGCCTTTCAGGTCCTTATGCTCTTCTTCGCTTGCCCAAGGCCGGGTACACACGTTGAGGATTCCGGAGAGGATTCCCCGTTGAGGCCAACCTCTCCGGCCGACGGACCGTGTGGACGGGTCGAGGCCTTCAGTTGAGGCGGACTGTACAGGCCGCCAAGCCTTTCCAATTTTAAGAAAGACCACCTGAGGCCGGGGTTCTGGTTTCCGGAACTGAACCCCTTCCCTCACGTGTGGATGAGGTGATCGGTTGGCCTCAACGTCGTAGGTATCGCTCGAGTATCGTCACAGTGGTCGTAGCTCCTCGTTTATTTTTTCATTTTTCCTCAAAAGGCCTCTCGCGTGTCGAAACCTCCGGCTGAAGGCTCCGGCCGCCTCTGAGGTTTTCCTCAGAGGAATCCCTCTCCGGAATCCTCAACGTGTGTACCTGGCCCAAGCCCTGCAGCCACTTCTGGCCAACACCCACACTCGAGCCCGCTAATTTGATCGACTATGATGATTTTGATTGTCTGACAAATGTGATGTTTTATCAAACATTACTCTTGAACTCTCTATCTGAATTCTTGCTCACAAACGGTACCAGTTTTCAGTGACGTTGAATTCCTTAACTCAAGTTATTTTTCTTTACAGGAAGCGGACAACGACATTACCGGCGAGGCGGCGAGCAAAACTCAACAAACTCTCGCCTTCTACGTTCACGAATTTTCTTCGCATCACGTCGTCCGAAAACACTCGGAGCCGTTAGAAGAGCACGCCAATTTCCTCATATCCGTCCCAGGAGGTGATCACGGTCCCAGCGGTGTGCTCATCTGTTCAGAGAACTATTTGACTTACAAAAACTACCAAACGGGAGCTCAACACGACATTCGATGCCCAATTCCACGTCGTCGAGTGAGTCAAAAAATGAGTTAATGTTTAACAAACGGCAAAAGGGACCGCAGTAAACGTTGATTATGGGTTAAATTTAGTATTTTGTTGATTCGGGTTTTCTAGTGTATGCGGACCTAGACGTGTAAGGTAAGTTGAATTGATGCGTTTTGAGCTGATCGCAGCCAACAAAGGGTAATAGTCCTGACCGTTGGCCCAACGTCTACACTCCATCCTGCTATATGGGGCAGAAGTGTGGGCGGATGCTCTGAATGTCAAATGCCACCAAAAACGGGGCGCTTCGCATAGTGAGCGCCTATAAGACAGTATCGGAACCAGCCGTGCTCCTCCTAGCGAGAGTGATACCAATACATCTGCTTGCAAGGGAGAGTAAAAGGATGTACGAGCGACGGGAAGAGGAGCCACGGCCTCAATTAGCCAAACAAGAGTGGGAACACACACTCGACTCCTGGCAGGAAATCTGGGAGACAGAAACAAGAGGAAGATGGACGGCTCGACTGGTGCCCAATATATGTCCCTGGCTAGAGAGGAAACACGGTGAAGTTAACTATCATATAACGCAGTTCCTCTCGGGTCACGGGATGTTCTATCAGTATCTCCGTAGGATGCGTATTGTGGAATCTCCAGGATGCCTACATTGCACCAACGAAGAGGACAGCGCTCAACACACATCGAATGCGAGAGGTGGGAGAGAGAGCGACGGCAAATTGCAAGGGAGCTAGAAATGACCAGCCCTCCCACCCCCGAGGATATGATGACCAGGATGCTCGAAAGCCAGTCAAAGTGGAATGCCGTGGCAGGGTACATCCGGAACATCCTGGAAGGCAAGCTCGTCGAGGAAAGGGCCCGGCAACGGGAACTGCAGGCAAACGGGACCAGCTAGCAGGCAGAAATCGGAACCCAGCCTGAAGTAATGTGTCAAACAGTTCCTGGCTGGGCCCCAACGTGGGAAAAGGGGGTGAGGTTTTTAGTGGGTAAAAATCTCCACATACCCGGGTCGCGCCGCTTTGACTGGTAGCATCGTGCAGCCGACCTTTGTACGGCCAGCGTCCAATGTTGGCGTCGGAAGGCGATCGCTCCGAGAGCGGTATTTGCACCCATGTCAAAGGAAGAAGGGCCCAACGTGGGGGGGGGGGGGGGGGAGGTAACGTTGGAGGCTTGTTTCTTCGAACACGGAGGCTTGGAGTTTGTAGCGCAGTATTCTTCCCTACGGCTCGATCTGAATCAAATATTCGGCCCAGCATTCGACGCATCCTGTAGCGCCGGCCTGAAGGCGTATGAGGGCTTCGCCACTGCCTGTGCTGGGCAACTCTTCAGCTCGAAAGGAACTTCCATCCTTTTTTTTCCTCTTGGCTGCCAACTGGAGGGCGTGGGGCAGTTCTGCCCCTATGGCAGGGTATATTGTGCCCGCGTTACAGAAGAGAAGTCAGATGAGCCCCTGAGAGCCCTTGGCCACCTGCTAACCCTTAGGCGAGAGGAAGCTGGCAGGGGCTGTCATGGCTCGCCCAAAGGTGAGAGGTTGGTCAATTTTGCAAGCTCCTACCAAGGCAGACACGCGTGTGTGTTAGGCCCCCAGTTGGCCTCATGACGTGGAGTTAACGCCAAGGAGTGCTGGGTTCAAACCAACAGCCTCGAAACCTCGACCAGAGAAGCTTCGAGCCCCAGGGACCGACGCCTTAACGACCTTGGCCACACTTTCCATCTTAAGTAACCATGTAAAATACAGTAGAAGTCGATGACTGAGAGGATCCTTTTGCTTTACGAGGAGCAAATAATCCTCTCGTAATCCTTGTAGTGTAGCAATTAATGACAGCTTGCCTTTCCCGTGACACTAGGACTGCATTCTGCGCCTTCCATTGGTCTGATTAACACAGCCCAGGCAACAGAACAGGAATATCTTACCAGAGTCATCCTAAGGCCGGTGTTACACGATGTATCGAATGTTGAGCCAAACTTGGACCGGACTCCAGCAAACTACCCAGCATCACGGTGTTGTCGGTGGTGGCAAGTGTCCAGAGTGCGATCCAGGTCAAGCCCTATGGAGGTGTGAAGAGTGACTGAGCCCCCCCCCCCCCTCCCACATTGGACCCTTTTTTCTTGGAGGGAGGCCCTTCTTGGGCTCTGCTTGACTTGTGTGCAAAGACTGCTCTCAGAGCAATTGCCATCCAACGCCAACCGTTCAATGGTCGGCTACACGATGCTTGCTACCAGTCACCAAGTGTCCAACATTGGAAGGTGTTGGAAGCATTGTGTAGCGCCGGCTTCACCATTGTTTCCCACCATCCAAATGCCTGGTCCAGGACAAAGGCCCTTTATCATCCTTAAATGAGACGAAAAACTGGGAAAACCATTCTTTGCCAGATATTCCTTCAGTTTTTCTTAGGTTTTAGGAGTGCAGGGATAAGTAACTAGCTGTATGGTACTAGAGAAATCACTGCGGGATAGCTTGTGGGTACATTTCAGTTTTTGTGGGGAAATCGTAGGAGTGAGTAGGGATTTTTAGGCTGAATCGTCTGGCAACACTGCGTTATTCAGCTCATCACTCGCTACTAAATAATTATTTCTTCAAAAATGAATTATTTTTCTTTTTTGGCGTTTGTTCTATCACATGTGACGTCTTGCTCACTATTAATACAACTTTTTTCCGTTTTAGAACGATCTCGACGATCCAGAACGAGGGATGATTTTCGTCTGTTCGGCAACGCACAAAACCAAATCCATGTTTTTCTTTTTGGTTCAAACCGAGCAAGGGGACATTTTCAAAGTGACTTTGGAAACTGACGAAGACGGCGTCACTGAAATCAAAATGAAGTATTTCGACACGGTTCCCGTCGCTGCGGCGATGTGCGTTCTCAAAACGGGTTTCCTTTTCGTCGCTTCTGAATTTGGCAATCAGTAAGTTATCGTGAAATTAGAATTACTATTACCTAATAGATTATAGTATTTTCACGTTATATTAGAAGTATTTGAGGATTTCTATTTCAAATTGTCGGTTTGTGCGATACGGGGCAGGGGTCAAAATGTGTTTTTCGAAAAATGGATTTTCAAGATTTTTGGCGATCTAGGCAAGTGAGATATCTTTTGGTTGGTTATTCTTTGAATAATCAACCTATGTTTTCATGATAATGGTCAACCTCTCCGATTCTGCTCAAAAAATTTTTTTTGACGTTTCATGGTGTCTAGATCAAAAAAAGTCAATGTCCGTCCGCCGTCCACGCCGTTTTTGGTAGTAGAAAATTATCTAAAAATCTGAAATTTGGGTCAGGGGTCTGTTCCTGGCCGAGACAGGTCCTCAAAACTTTTCAGCCCGGTCGGACCAAAATTAGGGGTGAAGTAGGGGTCAAAATTTGTTTTTTGAAAAATGGGTTTTCGAGATTTTGGGCGATCTAGGCGAGTAGGGTGTCATTTTCCACTAAATTTTGGACGCTGAATCCAATGAAACGGGTCCCAGAACGATTGGCACCCACTGGAAGAAGTAATGGGTCAAATTGGGTATATGTTACCCATTTTGAATATGTGTTTTCGGGATTTCTGCTACCTAGACGTGTGGGGTATCATTTTCCACTAATCATGGACACTGAATCGATTGGAATGGGTCTGGGACCCGCCGCACCCACCGTTTTCCCCATTTCCCTCATGTTTTTAAATTAGAAAAACTGGTTGAGGGATCGGATTTTCATTAAATTTCGGTGTACAACAATTTTTTTTGTTTACTCTCGTCCTAAAGGCGCTCACAATGCGAAGGGCGCTCTGCACACGCTTCAGATACTGCTGCCTCCAAAATGTTACGACCAGTAATGATGATACTGTTCTCTGATTAACTGATGTTAACTCAATTTTTACTCTTGAACTCTCTTTCTGAACTGGTCCTACAGGTTCCTCAGGCCGGGAGTCCTGAGGCCGGGTACACACGTCGAGGATTCCGGAGAGGATTCCCCGTTGAGGCCAACCTCTCCGGCCGACGGACCGTGTGGACGGGTCGAGGCCTTCAGTTGAGGCGGACCGAACAGGCCGCCAGGCCTTTCCAATTTTTGGAAAGGCCACCTGAGGCCGGGGTTCTGGTTTCCGGAACTGAACCCCTTCCCTCACGTGTGGATGAGGGATCGGTTGGCCTCAACGTCGTAGGTATCGCTCGAGTATTGTCACAGTGGTCGTAGCTCCTCGTTTATTTTTTGATTTTTGTTTTTCGCCCCGGCCGCCTCTGAGGTTTTCCCCTACGTGTGGATGCTCCGTCCGGCTCCGGCCGCCTCAGAGGTTTTCCTCAGAGGATTCCCCGTTGAGACCAACCTCTCCTGCCGACGGACCGTGTGGACGGGTCGAGGCCTTCAGTTGAGGCGGAATGTACAGGCCGCCAGGCCTTTCCAATTTTTGGAAAGGCCACCTGAGGTTGGAATGGTCACCGGGAGTTGGCGTTTCTCTGGATATCCAGAAGATTTCGAGGAGACGTACGAAGGTACAGTTGGGATACTGCGACCCACGGGTATGCACCTTCTCGATAATTTGTACAAATTTGTAGTTAGTTGACCGAGCCAGCAACTGTCTGCATGGACTCGGCGATACATACGGTTTTGTCCCGACTGAATAAGTTGTATGAAGTCGTAGTTAGCTGACCGAGCCAGCAATTGTCTGCATGGACTCGGCGATACATACGGTTTTGTCCCGACTTGCGGTGATCCCCTCTTCTTCTTCTTCAAGTGCCGTCTCCGTCATAGAAGGTTGGCGATCATTTCTGCATATTTCTCGCGGTCCTGCGCCAGGTGAAACAAATCTGCTGCTCGGTGAATCCCCGTCCAGCTTCGTATGTTAGATAACCATGATGCGCGCTTCCTTCCGACTCCTCTTCGTCCGCTGATCTTCCCCATCATTATGGTCTGCAACAAGCTGTACTTGGGCCCACGCATAACATGCCCCAAGTTAAACACCTTGCGCTTCTTTATTGACACCAGCAGTTCACGCTGCAGGGAGTTCTGTTGAAGGATGTGATCATTGCGGAGTCGGGCGGTCCAGGGGATCCTCAGCATACGTCGGATCAGCCACATTTCAAAGGCCTGTAGCCGATTCACGTCCTTGGCCTTCAATGTCCATGTCTCAACTCCATATAGGAGTATAGACCAAATGTAACATTTAACAACTCGCCAGCGCAGCGCAAAACTGACATCCCGGCGACACAAAATACTACGCATGTTGTTAAATGCTCCACGTGCCACCTCAATCCGACTGCGCAGTTACCCCTCCAACGACCATGTGTCCGACACCCACTACCCTAAGTACCTGAATCTTGTAACTTGCTCGATGCTTTGCCCATTAACAGTTAGTCTGATGGTACTACTCGCTGCCTTTGAAATGACCATTGACTTAGTTTTTGACACATTGATTGCCAGGCCATACTTCCTGCAGGCTACTGCAACCCTGTCCAAGAGAGCTTGGAGCTCTACCTCAGAGTGGGCCAACAGCACCGTGTCATCGGCGTACCTCAGATTGGACACAGGTACTCCGTTTACGGGGATGCCAATATCACAGTCAGGTGATCCCCTCGAGGCAAGGTAATCTGAACGAAGCTTTCCACCCCTCCAATCTGTCGTGAGTGAGCAGGATCTGACAGGCGCCCGGTGAGACGAGAATCAGCCGAGATACCGATAGCCAGGAAAACAACACACACAAAAAAAACAACGTCCCCTATTTCGAACAGATACTGCTGCCTCCAAAATGTTACGACCAGTAATGATGATAATATTTTCTGAATAACTGATGTTAACTCAATTTTTACTCTTGAACTCTCTTTCTGAGCTGGTCCTACAGGTTCCTCAGGCCTGGAGTCCTAAGTTAACTGATTCAAGCTCAAGTGTTAATTGATGTGTAACGTTTTGTTGCCAGCTACCTGTATCAAATTGCACACCTCGGCGATGACGACGACGAACCTGAATTCAGTTCAGCGATGCCGCTTGAAGAAGGCGACACGTTCTTCTTCGCCCCCCGCCCTCTTCGTAATCTCGTCCTTGTTGACGAAATGGACTCCTTGTCGCCCATTTTGGACTGTCACGTAGCTGATCTTGGTACGTACGTCCTCTTCTTGATTGACTCTAATATACTTTGTACACATCTTATTGCTCAATATTTTTGTAAAAAAGTGTTGGTTTGTTCCATCCACTCGTCCGAGGTCGACTGTACCCATTTTGACCATAACTTCTTCCGGTGGGTGCCAATCGTTCTGGGACTCGACTCATTGGATTCAGCGTCCAAAATTTAGTCGATAATGATACCCCACATGCCTAGAAGCCCAAAGTCTCGATAATCAATTTTTCAAAAAATACATTTTGACCCGTACCCCGCCCAAATTTGGTCCGATTGGGCTGAAATGTTTCGAGAATCAACAGTAGTAGAAAATTTTCTAAAAATCTGAAATTTGGGTCAGGGGTCTGATACCGGCCTAGGACGATCCTTCGAACTTTTCAGCCCGATCGGACCAAATTTGGGCGGGGTAGGGGTCAAAATGTGTTTTTTGAAAAATGGATTTTTGAGATTTTGGGCGATTTAGGCGAGTGGGGTATCATTTTCCACTAAATTTTGGACGCTGAATCCAATGAAACGGGTCCCAGAACGATTGGCGCCCACTGGAAGAAGTTATGGGTCAAATTGGGTATATATTACCCATTTTGTATATGTGTTTTCGGGATTTCTGCTACCTAGGCGTGTGGGGTATCATTTTCCACCAAATTTTAGATCCTGAACCCAATGAGACGGGTCCCGGGACGATTGGCGGCCCCCGAAAGAGGTTATGGGTCAAAATGGGTGCCTATCTACCCATTTTGAATATGCGTTTTCGAGATTTCCGGTACCTGGGCGTGTGGGGTATCATTTTCCACTAAATATCGGAAGCTGAATCGATTGGAATGAGTCCTGGACACTTCACACCCACTGTTTTCCCCCATTTTCCCCACGCTCCTGGTCCAAGGCATAACCAACCCCTGTGAACAAATTAGCGCGCCGAGCAACTCGGATACTGCTGCCTCTAAAATGTTACGACCAGTAATGATGATACTGTTCTCTGATTAACTGATGTTAACTCAATTTTTACTCTTGAACTCTCTTTCTGAGCTGGTCCGAGTAATAGCAAACCCCTGTAAGGCCGGGTACACACGTTGAGGATTCTGGAGAGGGATTCCTCTGAGGAAAACCTCTGAGGCTGCCGGAGCCGGACGGAGCATCCACACGTAAGGGAAAACCTCAGAGGCGGCCGGGGCGAAAAACAAAAATCAAAAAATTATCGAGGAGCTACGACCACTGACGATACTCGAGCGATGCCTACGACGTTGAGGCCAACCGATCACCTCATTCACACGTGAGGGAAGGGGTTCAGTTCCGGGAACCGGAACCCCGGCCTCAGGTGGCCTTTCCAAAAATTGGAAAGGCCTGGCGGCCTGTACAGTCCGCCTCAACTGAAGGCCTCGACCCGTCCACACGGTCCGTCGGCCGGAGAGGTTGGCCTCAACGGGGAATCCTCAACGTGTGTACCCGGCCTAAAAGAATTTGCGGCGTTCTATTAAAATGAGTGCCCATGACATCGTCGCGAGTGATTTCATTCGTATCTTATTGCCCGTTATGAGCATGTATTTGGTTTTCTGTTCATTAGCCAACGAGGACACCCCCCAGCTGTACATGGCCTGCGGTCGTGGGCCCCGGTCGACTCTCAGGGTGCTTCGTCACGGGTTGGAAGTCTCTGAAATGGCCGTGTCACCTCTGCCGGGTTCTCCAAACGCTGTGTGGACCGTCAAAAAGCGAGCTGATGGTGAGTTGCATTAATCATTAATCATTTTAACGTGTAGTTAAATATCCTATTGTAGATGGGACTCTAGTTGGTTTTGATGTTCTGAAGAAGACGGCGCGTCGCGCACTGGACCTGATTACCCGGAAATGTTTCAATTTTGGGCCAAAATCCTTGGCGTTGTGGAACCATTTGGCCAATAATGTAGCCAGATCTTCCCCAGGCTTGTGAGTGAGCACTTGCAGTGTAGGGCGGGATGTAAATCGGTTTCGAAGGGCCAGGAATCGGCCTCTGATAGATGTAGAATGATGGAAGGGGCCTCACGGTAACCGTCCTTGGACCGGTAAACGTGGATCCTAATTGTGCGATTGGTTGGTTGTATCCTCATCTCTGATTGGCCCCAAAATGTGACAATATACGTTTCATGATATCTAGATCAAAACGCTACTTGGTTCACTTGGTTTGGTTATTTCTCAGACCAGGAGCATGGAGACTCATTCCAATCGATTCCAGAATAATTTGTCCAATGCCCTTAAGTCACCATGAACATGCAACGCTTGACCTAAGTCACGCCTTTTGGTTGGTTATTTTTTTCCTGGACGTTTCATGGTGTCTAGATCAAAAAAGGTCAATGTCCGTCCGCCGTCCACGCCGTTTTTGGTAGTAGAAAATTTTCTAAAAATATGAAATTTGGGTCAGGGGTCTGTTCCCGGCCTAGGACGGTCCTCCAAACATTTCAGCCCGATCGGACCAAATTTGGGCGGAGTGGGGTGAAATATTTGTTTTTGAAAAATGATTTTCGAGATTTGGCGTGGCGATCTGGGGAGTGGGGTATCATTTTCCACTAAATTTTGGACGCTGAATCCAATGAAATGAGTGCAGAACGATTGGCACCCACTGAAGAAGTTTGGGTCAAATTGGGATACATCACATAGAATATGTGTTTCTTGAGATTTCTGGTACCTAGGCGTGTGGGGTATCATTTCCACTAAATTTTGGACCTGAATCGATTGGAATCGGTCTGGACCCGCCACACCCACTGTTTCCCCCATTTCCCATGTTGAAGAAATGAGTCTCCATTCCTGGTCCGAGGAATAACCAACCCGTGTGTAAGAATTTGCAGCGTTTTTGGGTTTGGCATCGATATGTGAATGTTTGGGCAAGGATTTTTGTGATATTCACTATTAAATTCCCCTTTTATTCCATTGTGTATAATGATACAGGGTCCGCCAACAAGTAGGATGGATTTAAAAAAATCATAACTCGGTTATTTCTCAAGATAGAATATATATTATATTTTTTTTAACTGTTCACAAGAGTGGAATTTTCGGTAATGTTCAATTTTTGAAGACGTCGAGCATGTGATGCCATCAGCTTGAATGCATTTATCGAGTCTTTTGGTGAAGCTCCTCGAAAGCTGTCCAGCATTTCTCGTGGGATGCGGCGCTGATTTCTGGTGATAGCCTCCTTCAAATCTTCAGGGTCCTCGGCTTATCTTTGTAGACTCTTTCCTTTAGTATCCCCACAAAAAAAAACAGGGGGATAGGTGAAGGGAACAGCACGCGACGAGAAATGAGTCGACGTAAATTTTTGGCGAAGGAAGGTCATTGTGCATTTGCCGTATGGCAAGTTGCTCCATCTTTGAAACCAAACAGCCTTAATGGGATACGTCTACGTCGGAGTTGTGGAAGAAAAAAATTGTTCAACATGGCCAGATAACGCTCAGAGTTCAGGCTCTGGAGGCAGCGACTATCTCGGAGTTCGCGCGTGTTCGATCTCCTCCCCTCCTTTTTTCGAACACTGCCCGTTTCCCTGATAGTTTTCAACCCACCTTAGAGGTACATATAGTTTGGGATAGCTCCGGGGGAAAATCGCGTACTCTCGACTTACCGCCAAAAACAGTTGTGGCATCGTCCAAACCATCTTTGCAACTAACCTAAAAAAACTTCCCTTCATTGTGAACACGATGGTCCCAACCCCACCCCTCACAGAGTTCCCCACGCTGAGTACTACCCATTTCAAAAACGTCCTACTTTGTTGGCGGACCCTGTACAAAGAATAAATGGAACAAAACATAGTGCTTAGGGTAACAGAGCTGAGAAATGACCCATCAAGGCTGGTGATTCTATCCAACTTGTGATTCTGAGTTCATTTCTCATGAGGTAAATGGCATTTTCCTGCTACAAGTCCAGTTTAGAACAAATTACAAAGGGAGTTGAATACAAATGTTTTAAACGACGCCAACCCTGATTTATGTGCTTGACCTTTCTTCATACCTCTACTAATGACACAGCTGGTATCTTTTTTCTCCTTTTCGTGTATCTCAAAATGTATCAACTAAAAGGAAGTCAATTTCCAAAAGTGCATTTTCTTTTTGGAGGTTGTTTTGGTCAAGCTGAGCTCCACAAGGAACACATGAATATTAGTTGACTTTGTATCATGAAACACGTGAGTTTTAATTTTGTATCCCCTCCATAACACCAGTTTTGACTGATACTCTCTCCCTTGTTGTAATTTAATCAGTAGAACTCAAAATAGAGCCAGGAAATTTTGACCGAATTGAATAAACCAATTTTTAAAAAACCTTTTCGAGCTCAGTTTGATTTGAAGTATTTTTGAAAAACTGAATCGCAACAGAAGTTCAAAGAAATTCTCAAAAAAGACACCAGTTGTTTTATTTTTCAGGAGATGCGAGTGCAGTGGCCTATATAAGTTGAGGGCGACGTATGAGGTAAGTTACGATGTGACAGATGTCTCGACAGGCATGAACATTACACATTTTCCACATCTGGGGATTTCTTATGACCAGTGGACTTTGATAGGGTTGACGAACTAAATATTCCTAAAACCAGGACTGTATGAGGTTAGGTTTTATCGGATTTTCCTCCGCCTTGTTGGAGATGTTCAACTGGCACGTGCAGATGTTGTGTTTCAGATGAATTTGACGCATACATCGTTGTCTCCTTCGTCAGCGCTACTTTGGTGTTGAGAATTGGCGAGACGGTTGAAGAAGTGGCAGACTCAGGGTTTCTAGGAATTACGTCAACCCTGGCGTGTTCTTTACTGGGTGACGACGCTGCAGTTCAGGTAATTTCAATGCTTCATTTCAAGCTGGACTTGAAATCTTATGTATAGCACCGTTGGTTGATGAAAGCAGGGGACATGAAAATTCCTTCTGGCATCAAGTGCCATCCTGTGTAACCCAGGCAGGATCATCCTTCTAGCATGACTGCTCCACTCTGTAGCATCACCTCAGATCATCTGAGGCGTTGCTATGACAGTGCTGGATGTGCTCATGGAAGGACAGTCATGTGGAGGTGCCTTAGCGCTGCAGTGTGACCTCTATCCTTATGTCGCATCATTGTATGTCCACGGCACTACCCTACATCTATGTAAAATACATCCCTAACATATTATCAGCCAGAAATAGTGCAATCCAGGCAGGATCCATCCTTCCAGCATAACTGCTCCACTCTGTAGCATCACCTCAGATCATCTGAGGCGTTGCTGTGACAGTGCTGGATGTGCTCATGGAAGGGCAGTCATGTGGAGGTGCCTTAGCGCTGCAGTGTGACCTCTATCCTTATGTCGCATCATTGTATGTCCATGGCACTACCCTACATCTACGTAAAAGACATCCCTATAATATTATCAGCCAGAAATAGCGCAATCTAGGCAGGATCATCCTTCCAGCATGACTGCTCCACTCTGTAGCATCACCTCAGATCATCTAAGGCGTTGCTATGACAGTGCTGGATGTGCTCATGGAAGGACAGTCATGTGGAGGTGCCTTAGCGCTGCAGTGTGACCTCTATCCTTATGTCGCATCATTGTATGTCCACGGCACTACCCTACATCTATGTAAAAGACATCCCTAACATATTATCAGCCAGAAATAGTGCAATCCAGGCAGGATCCATCCTTCCAGCATAACTGCTCCACTCTGTAGCATCACCTCAGATCATCTGAGGCGTTGCTGTGACAGTGCTGGATGTGCTCATGGAAGGACAGTCATGTGGAGGTGCCTTAGCGCTGCAGTGTGACCTCTATCCTTATGTCGCATCATTGCATGTCCATGGCACTACCCTACATCTACGTAAAAGACATCCCTATAATATTATCAGCCAGAAATAGCGCAATCTAGGCAGGATCATCCTTCCAGCATGACTGCTCCACTCTGTAGCATCACCTCAGATCATCTGAGGCGTTGCTGTGACAGTGCTGGATGTGCTCATGGAAGGACAGTCAAGTGGAGGTGCCTTAGCGCTGCAGTGTGACCTCTATCCTTATGTTGCATCATTGTATGTCCATGGCACTACCCTACATCTACGTAAAAGACATCCCTATAATATTATCAGCCAGAAATAGCGCCATCTAGGCAGGATCATCCTTCCAGCATAACTGCTCCACTCTGTAGCATCACATCAGATCATCTGAAGCGTTGCTGTGACAGTGCTGGATGTGCTCATGGAAGGACAGTCAAGTGGAGGTGCCTTAGCGCTGCAGTGTGACCTCTATCCTTATGTCGCATCATTGTATGTCCATGGCACTACCCTACATCTCCGTAAAAGACATCCATAAAATATTATCAGCCAGAAATAGCGCAATCTAGGCAGGGTCATCCTTCCAGCATGACTGCTCCACTCTGTAGCATCACCTCGGATCATCTGAGGCGTTGCTGTGACAGTGCTGGATGTGCTCATGGAAGGACAGTCATGTGGAGGTGCCTTAGCGCTGCAGTGTGACCTCTATCCTTATGTCGCATCATTGTATGTCCATGGCACTACCCTACATCTACGTAAAAGACATCCATAAAATATTATCAGCCAGAAATAGCGCAATCTAGGCAGGATCATCCTTCCAGCATGACTGCTCCACTCTGTAGCATCACCTCAGATCATCTGAGGCGTTGCTGTGACAGTGCTGGATGTGCTCATGGAAGGAAAGTCATGTGGAGGTGTCTTAGCGCTGCAGTGTGACCTCTATCCTTATGTCGCATCATTGTATGTCCATGGCACTACCCTACATCTATGTAAAAGACATCCCTAACATATTATCAGCCAGAAATAGTGCAATCCAGGCAGGATCATCCTTCCAGCATGACTGCTCCACTCTGTAGCATCACCTCAGATCATCTGAGGCGTTGCTGTGACAGTGCTATATGTGCTCATGGAAGGAAAGTCATGTGGAGGTGTCTTAGCGCTGCAGTGTGACCTCTATCCTTATGTCGCATCATTGTATGTCCACGGCACTACCCTACATCTATGTAAAAGACATCCCTAACATATTATCAGCCAGAAATAGTGCAATCCAGGCAGGATCATCCTTCCAGCATGACTGCTCCACTCTGTAGCATCACCTCAGATCATCTGAGGCGTTGCTGTGACAGTGCTGGATGTGCTCATGGAAGGAAAGTCATGTGGAGGTGTCTTAGCGCTGCAGTGTGACCTCTATCCTTATGTCGCATCATTGTATGTCCATGGCACTACCCTACATCTATGTAAAAGACATCCCTAACATATTATCAGCCAGAAATAGCGCCATCTAGGCAGGATCATCCTTCCAGCATGACTGCTCCACTCTGTAGCATCACCTCAGATCATCTGAGGCGTTGCTGTGACAGTGCTGGATGTGCTCATGGAGGGACAGTCAAGTGGAGGTGTCTTAGCGCTGCAGTGTGACCTCTATCCTTATGTCGCATCATTGTATGTCCATGGCACTACCCCACATCAACATTACACGTTTCAAATATTTTCCTGAAATTGAAGCTATGTATGAAGCATTAATCCTGACTGTAATTTACTCATTCTTTGCAGGTATACCCAGATGGAGTGCGACACATCAGGTCAGACAAAAGACTCCAAGACTGGAAAACCCCTTCGAAGGAGCAGATTGTGAAATGCGCTGTCAACCAAAGACAAGTTGTCATTGCTCTGACCAGCGGCGAATTGGTCTATTTTGAAATGGATCCCGTAAGTGTTGCCCTGTAATTGCTTTCTTTTAGTTGCAATTACGTATTATACGCTAAATTGTTTCTTTGCTTCTGGCAGACGGGACAGTTGAAGGAATACAACCAGAGGAAAAAGATGCCAGCGGATGTAGTTTGCATGGCGCTTGGCTCAGCTCCGTCTGGTGAACACATGTCGCGATTTGTCGCTGTTGGATTGGCTGATAACAGAGTTCGAATTATTTCTCTCGGCCCTTCGGTGAGTTGAATTAATAGAGCTTTTTGTCTTTTGTATCTCCTGTATCATCCACTCAATAGGCCTCCATGGCCAGGTTGAGCCAGCAACTAGGAGTACATCATTCTTGTTATGTTGGCAATCTGTCTTCAGCTTTCTGAAGATGGACTCTCAACGAACGCACATTGACAACACATGATATCAATAATATTTCTGCAGCAATTTTATTTTCCCGGAATAGTTTTTTTTCTCTTTTGTGGCGTTGAAAGTGACATCAGTGCTGCTTTAATATGACAGCTGAAATCTGTTGGAAGTTGTTGATTACAGCCATGAACTAAATATGCATTAGCCTGAGACCTCTGCTGGATGCTCATACTCGTACTTGCTGTCCTTGCCAACGTGAAATCTGTAGATGCCATATTGGAACATGTATCTCCTGTATCATCCACTCGATCAGCCTCCATGGCCAATTTGAGTCAGCAACCAGGAGTACATCAATGTTGTTATGTTGGCAATCTGCCTTCAGCTTTCTGAAGATGGACGCTCAATGAACGCACATTAACAATACAAGAAGTTATTATTTCTGCAACAATTTTCTTTTCCTGGAATAGTTTTTTCACTTTTGTGGCGTCGAGAGTGACGTCAGTGCTGCCTTAAAAAGGCTGCTAAAATCTGTAGGAAGCGGTTATTCACAGCCATCAACTAAATCTGCCGTATTCAGAGGCCTCTGCTGGATGGCCATGCTCAGGCCATCCTTGCCAGCGCGGAATCTGTTGATGCTATGTTGGAACATATCTCCTGTATCATCCACTCGATCAGCCTCCATGGCCAATTCGAGTCAGCAACCAGGAGTATATCTAAGGTTGTTATGTTGGCAATCTGTCTTCAGCTTTCTGAAGATAGACGCTCAAAGAACGCACATTGACTACTGAACTATGTTGCTTTTAACCATCGACGGCTCTAGTTAAGGCAGCAGCAAATTAACGGCTTACCCTCTCTTTTCACAGGATTGCTTGTCCGTGTTGTCCACGTTGAGTGTCCCAGCAGCTCCTGAGTCTCTTTGCATCGTTGAAATGGGAGGCGGTGAAGGCTCACCCCCTACCCTATACCTCAACATCGGTCTGAACAACGGCGCTCTCCTCAGGAACGTCCTGGATCCAGTCACAGGGGACTTGTCCGACACGAGGACTCGTTACCTTGGCAACCGTCCAGTCAAGCTGTTCACCATCACGATGCATGGCGCTCAAGCGGTGAGAACTCCCCGTTGTGGTAGTGATTGGATGTCTCATTTGGCTGATGGCAGATTATATTAAATATTGTCCATTTCGCAGGTCCTTGCCCTGTCAAGTAGGTCGTGGTTGAGCTACAGCTATCAAAACCGCTTCCATCTGACTCCCCTTTCGTATAACACGTTGGAATACGCGTCTGGCTTCGCGTCCGAACAATGTCCCGAAGGTATCGTCGCCATTTCTCCCGACACTCTGAGAATTTTGGCACTGGAGAAGCTCGGAGCCGTCTTCAACCAAGTGTCCTTTCCGTTGAGATACACGCCGAGAAAGTTCGTCATCCATCCTGATTCGGGGAACATCATCAGCATTGAAACAGACCACAATGCGTACACCGAGGAGACTAAACAGCAACGACGGCTCCAAATGGCCAAAGTAAGCTCACCTGGGTGAAACTCAAGTATAGATGGTCCTTCATTAACATCAACAGACCCATACTATCAACAGCAATCAATAATCGATCCTACCCGACCTACCTACCGTAACATGGCATTAAGCCGCGTTTACAGCCACTACTTGCCAGTAGGCAAGTAACCTTCCCGTAACCTTCCCCGTGTGGACAACCAATCTTGTAAATAACAGGCGAGTTGTCTGTCAACCTGCTTGGCAGGTCAACTTGCACGAGGAGTAGAGGTTACCTGCTCAGGTAACCTGAGGCAAGTAACCTTCCCGTAACCTTCCCCCTGTGGACGACCAATTTTGTAAATAACAGGCAAGTTGTCTGTCAACCTGCTTGGCAGGTTGACTTGCAGGAGGAGTAGAGGTTACCTGCTCAGGTAACCTGAGGCAAGTAACCTTCCCATAATCTTCCCCGTGTGGACGACCAATCTTGTAAATAACAGGCAAGTTGTCTGTCAACCTGCTTGGCAGGTCGACTTGCACGAGGAGTAGAGGTTACCTGCTCAGGTAACCTGAGGCAAGTAACCTTCCCCCTGTGGACGACCAATCTTGTAAATAACAGGCAAGTTGTCTGTCAATCTGCTTGGCAGGTCGACTTGCACGAGGAGTAGAGGTTACCTGCTCAGGTAACCTGAGGCAAGTAACCTTCCCATAACCTTCCCCCTGTGGACGACAACTCTTGTAAATAACAGGCAAGTTGTCTGTCAACCTGCTTGGCAGGTCGACTTGCACGAGGAGTAGAGGTTACCTGCTCAGGTAACCTGCCCACCTACTGGCCTCGTGTAAACGCGGCTTTACAGAAATACGGTGATGTCGCCTGATAAGCAGGCATGTATCGATATGTGACCCCATTCGATAGTATGGGTCTGATGACTAGGGGACCACCTATACTGATGTTTAGCCGCTCACCTGTATTGTTTCCTATTAATCTTGTATCGTTACGTTACCCTCGTTTGGCGTCTGTAACACTCCGAGGTGGTCACAATAGTACTTTTCGAGTAGGTATCGGCCCTAGTTGAAAAGAGTTGTTTCTTCTCCGTTCTGATTGGGCGTCGCGAGCTTTTAAGAGGAAAAAAATTGATAAAGACAGGGTGTCCAGCGAACCTTATTAACCGGAAATTCTATCAATCTTAAAAAAGCCGGGAATTTTTTTAGAAACCTTGAAAATTTTTATTTTTTAAGTAGGTAAAAAAAAAAAAAAAATCCAACCTTTCGTTTGATTTTTTAAAGAAAAACGCTTTTTCACATCATTTTTTTGTTATAAAAAAATCTTGAAAATTAAATTTTCCGACCGTGAAAACCGGGAAAAAGCCTTGAATTTGAAAATCAAGTTTCGCTGGACACCCTGTAATGATGAAAATCCATTACGTTAAATATATGGAAAATAAATCAGATATCCTCAGTACGTTTCTAAATGAATATTTTTTAGAGTATCAATCAACTCAATCTATTAATTATTGAATAAGCAAATTTTCTATTCTTATTCTCACCTTCAATTATTATATTACAGGAAATGGAAGAAGCGGCCGGGGAAGACGAGAAAAATTTAGCTAAAGAAATGGCCGAAGATTTTCTCTCTGAAGATTTGCCCGAAAGGATTTACGGCGCTCCTAAAGCCGGAGCTGGCATGTGGGCGTCGCTCATTCGATTTATGAACCCCGTCAATGGTCATACGTACCAGGAGATGCCTCTTGATCAGAACGAAGCCGCCATTTGGTGGGTTGATAGCTTGTTGGTTGCTTATTAGTTTATTCAAACATTTAGGGGCAAGCCCAATACCATGATATCAACAATCGCCATACGCGTACAGAATTCAACGACAAAATTTCATGAAGTGAATTTGGGAATTCTGCAGGGCGATTCGCTTAGTCCATTGCTCTTTTGTCTCTATATTGTGGGTATGGAAAAATTTTTGAGAGAAAGAGGTCTAGACGGAGTGAAAGTGCATGAGCGCTGCGATATTTTAGCCCTCCTCTTTGCTGACGACATCGTCATTTTTGGCTACAGCAGGGTCGACGTGGAAAGGAAATTGCGAGCGGTGGAGGAATACTCGAATTCTCTGGAGTTGACCATAAATCCGGACAAAACAAAAATCCTGCGCTTCCAGAAATCCGGTAATCGACGAAAAAACGATCGCATCACGCTGACAGGGGGAGAAATCCAATTCCGTTTACTTCCTCAGGAGTATTTAATAAGGCGAAGGATCACTTCATATCAAAAGGTTTGAAAGCGTGGGGAAGTGTACGCCAGATCCTGTCAGCTGGAAAGTGCTCTAGCTGGGAGTCGACATGCCGGCTAGTAGATGCAATGGTCACCTCAGTGGTGTTGTACTCCAGCGAAATATGGGGACTGAGGTACACCGAAGAGTTGGAAGTCGTCCAGTCAAGAATATTTAAAAACTTGCTAACTTTACCCATGTGCACTCCGCACTACATGCTAAGAGCTGAAACAGGTAGACTCAAGCTGGGCGCTTTCGTCCTGGATAGAGCCATGGGATGGTGGGAAGCAATCCTTCGTATGCCCCAAGAGCGATACCCTAGGGCGTGCTTCAACGCTCTGATTCGCACGATGAACAACCGTGGAACCAACCTCAGGTACAATTGGGCATCGCAACTCAAAAATCAGTTGGTCAAACTGGGATACTTGGACTTGTGGGAGTCCCAAAGCGCGGAGTTGGTAGCACAGCAGAGGAAGGCTGTCCTCAACAGCTACGCAACGATGGTGGCCTACATGGATTATGAACGAATGATCTGTTCGTCATATAGTAGAAGGTACATCGGATACACGGACGGATACTCGAGCCGCCTTGGGTACTTAAATTGGAACATCCCCATCACAGTAAAGCGGCTGGTGGCCCAGTTGAGGTTGCGGAACGATACCCACCTCCGTATTTTTCATAAGGGGGAACGGTGGAACGTAGATCTCGAGAAGAACTGCATCATGTGCAACTCCGGGGAGAAAGAAACCATCCTTCATGTTTTTGGGAGGTGCCCACAGCTTGATGGGGATCGCACCAGATTCTTTGGACCCAGCAAGCTTAGTGAGGAATACATTGAAAAATGTCTATTGGTAGGGGTAAACGAGGACCTAATATTTCGCCTTTTTAGTTTCACGGTGGCTTACTTAAAGAAAAGAAAGTTTTTAGGAGAGTCTTTGTACAAATGGTCATATTGTGGGATACATGTATAAGTATAAATTACGAGCACATTTTATTTTTATTTACCAAGAAAACGCTATAAAAAATTGATGTCAACGAACTCCTGCTGTAAAGGTCAGAGTTACCTAAACCGACAATAAATATTTTGATTTGATTTTTGATTTGAATACCATGATATCAACGTACTGAAGAATATACGTTAAGGAATATGGGTTAGGTTCAGTGCTACATACAAGATTGATGCTTTTCGCCCAATTTTCACACGGTTATTGAATCCTCGGAATGCATCTCTGTATTAATGGGTTTGCATTCTGCAGACAAGTTTGTATTTTTAAATGAATTTCACGTTATTTTTTTCAGCTTGGCGTTGGTGAAGTTCTCTAATCAGCCGGACAGCCACATGTTCCTGGTTGTAGGCGTGGCGAAAGACTACATGCTCAATCCCAGGTCAATTTCTGCGGGGTATCTCGACACGTACAGGTTAGTTTCTGTTACGTTCTTCTTGTACCTTATGCGAACTACTTGAGAAAAAAAAAAATAAAGGGCGCCAGTTGGTTGGTTATTCCTTGAATAATTAATAATCACTCCGATTCGGCCCAAACATTTTTTCTGGGCGTTTCAAAGTGTCCAGATCAAAAAAGTAAAAAGTCCGTCCAAGGATTCTCTTTCTCTTTCTGTTTGGTCTGCATCTGAGGCCCTTCTGGCCCTTTGCATCCATTCACTTGCATGTGTTGTGTCGCTGTCCGGTCTGTTAACTGATGTGCTGGATTTTACAGGGAGTTTTGAGGGCAAGGTTCATAATTGAAATTAATTACGGCAATCCTGCTGCCTCGCCTCTTAGGCTATCTTTGGCTCGTGCAAATGCATCGAACTTCTTCCATGCATTTCTGGACTCCACCAATGAGCATAGTGGGCCGTTGTACTCAATTGTGCCTGTCATAACTTGACGCTCATTGCTGTATAGCGGGCAGCTCCGCAGGACGTGCTCTGCCGCCTCCGAAGGGTGACCGCATGGACATGCAGACGTATCCCGCCGCCGCATGGAGTGGAGTTTGGCACTGAAATTACCATGGTCGATGAGGAGTTGGGTAGTCTCATATGAGGGTTCCACATGATCCATGTTCAGGCGCTGTGAGACATTGGGGAAGAACTGGTGTGTCAGCCGCCCGCTTGCTGCACAATTCCACCGTTCCTGCCACGCAGTTAGTGCCCATTCTCGTATCCTGGCTATCTTCATTTCGGTCGTTTGTGCTGCCTCCAACAAACCATTCAAATCCCTCTGCAAGGGGACTGCAGTACGATCTGGCCACTTGATCGAGCTGAAGGCAACCCTCGCATCAAGCTCAATATCAACAGGCATGCAGCCCGCAATCACCTGAAGCCCGAGTGTGGAAGTTGTACGATAACCGCGTGTGATTGCCAGAAGAACGCTCGCTGCTTCTCACTAGAGTTCCTAACTTCCGTTCCAAATCTCCGCCCCACACGCCTAAATCGCCGAAATGCTCGAAAACCATTTTTCGAAATAACACATTTGGACCCCTACCCCGCCCAAATTTGGTCCAATCGGGCTGAAAAGTTTCGAGGACCAACTAGAACAGACCCCTGACCCAAATTTTAGATTTTTAGAACATGTTCTACCACTAATGTCGGCGTGGACGGCGGACGGACTTTTAGCGCAGAAGACGCAGGCTGTTGTGTTTAGAGGGGAGGGTGATGCCAGGCACCCCACCCGATTTGATGTATGTGGCACCCGAGTGCAGGCAGGCCCGCACGTGAGATACCAGGGTGTCTGTATCTCTGGCAACATGAAGCCGACAGCCCACATTGCCCTCCTAAATGAAAAGATGACATCTATGGCGCGTCAGGGCCACATCTGGGTCTGGCTGGGGAGTGACATATGGCAGGAGCTGCATACTACAGGGCAATATTCCTGCCCACCATCTTGTATGCGCTCCTACATGGTGGCGGAATCCAAACCAGCGAAGGGAAGACCAGATCTTACCGC
>CM034009.1:10361312-10382063 GCA_019603395.1 Cyrtorhinus lividipennis | reverse complement strand
AAATTGGTGATAAGTTAACAGCTGTTATTTGAGCAGTGTGCCTACAATTCTTTTTACTGTCCGAGCTTTTTATTCGTACCATTCAATTCAATTTAATACAATTATTATAGCCTTCTAAATTACCTACGTTTTCTCAATATTATATTAGTAAATTAGTGTCGTAGTGCCCCATAGATACACCCATCTTGAATATGTGTTTTCGGGATTTCTGCTACCTAGGCGTGTGGGGTATCATTTTCCACAAAATTTTGGATCCTGAATCGATTGGAATGGGTCTGAGACCCGCCACACCCACTGTTTCCCCCATTCGAGGAATAACCAACCCGTGTGTAAGAATTTGCAGCGTTTTTGAAAAATGGATTATCGAGATTTTGGGCGATCTAGGCGAGTGGGGTATCGTTTTCTACTAAATTTTGAACGCTGAATCCAATAAAATGGGTCCCAGAACGATCGGCACCCACTGAAAGAAGTTATGGGTCAAATTGGGTATATATTACCAATTTTGAATATGTGTTTTTGAGATTTCTGGAACCTAGGCGTGTGGGGTATCATTTTCCACTAAATCGTGGACACTGAATCGATTGGAATGGGTCTGGGGCCTACCGCACCCACTGTTTTCCCCATTTCCCCCATGTTTTTAAATTAGTCTCCATGCGCCTGGTCCGAGGAATAACCAACCTCTGTGTAAGAATTTGCAGTGTTTTTGCCTTTTACTCCACCATGTCTCGTCCTGGTTTCCGCCTTGTCTACCCTGGTCTCCATCTCGCCTCCGCCTTGATTCATCCTGGTCTCCGCCTTGTGTCATCCTGGTCTTCGCCTTATCTCATCCTGGTTTTGGTTGGTTATTCCTTCAATAATCAACCTATGTTTTTGCCTTTTACTCCCCCTTATCTCGTCCTTGTTTCCGCCCAGTCTCATCCTGTTCTCCGCCTTTCATACCACCTTGTCTCGTTCTGGTCTCCATCTCGCCTCCGCCTTGTGTCATCCTGGTCTCCGCCTTGTCTCATCCTGGTTTTGGTTGGTTATTCCTTGAATAATCAACCTATGTTTTCATGCAAATGGTCAACCTCTCCGATTCGGCTCAAAATTTTTTTCTGGACGTTTCATGATGTCCTGATCAAAAAAGGTCAATGTCCGTCCGCCGTACGCCGTCCGCCGTCCACGCCGTTTTTGGTAGTAGAAAATTTTCTAAAAATCTGAAATTTGGGTCAGTGGTCTGTTCTCGGCCTAGGACGGTCCTCCAAGCTTTTCAGCCCGATCGGACCAAATTTGGGCGGGGTAGGGGACAAAATGTGATTTTTGAAGAATGGATTTCGAGATTTTGGGCGATCTAGGCGAGTGGGGTATTATTTTCCACTAAATTTTGGACGCTGAATCAAATGAAATGGGTCCCTGAACAATCGGCACCCACTGGAAGAAGTTATGGGTCAAATTGGGTATATATTACCCATTTTGAATATGTGTTTTTGAGATTTCTGGAACCTAGGCGTGTGGGGTCTGATTTTCCACTAAATTTTGGACGCTGAATCAAATGAAATGGGTCCCTGAACGATCGGCACCCACTGGAAGAAGTTATGGGTCAAATTGGGTATATATTACCCATTTTGAATATGCGTTTTCGAGATTTCCGGTACCTGGGCGTGTGGGATATCATTTTCTACTAAATTTTGGATCCTGAATCGATTGGAATGGGTCTGGGACCCGCCGCACCCACTTTTTCCCCCATTTTGAAGAAATGAGTCTCCATGCGCCTGGTTCGAGGAATAACTAACCCCTGTGGTGGAATTTGCAGCGTTTTTATTGCAAATGTGTTGTTAAATCAACCCCTACAATACTGCCCACTCCAACGCTTATCAACTATGTTAACTCTGTATTCATTAATTTTTTTTTTCATTTTTAGAACGTCATCGACGGTGACCTGTGCGAACAGTACAACTCTCTCGACTCGGCTAAACAGAAAAGCATCGCCGAAGACCTCGAAAAGAAACCGAATCAGGTGTCGAAAAAACTGGAAGATATTAGAACCCGCTACGCCTTTTAAATATTCCACATTAGTCGTGCGATTTAAATTTAATTTGTTTTTCTCTTCTTTTTCTATTTGTGATTAAATATTGATAGTTTCAAACGTAGTGAAGCAACCTGCGCTAAAGTATGTGTGGAATTTGTTTGTTGTATGTCGTGGCTTTCAATTCGTGATTTGGACTTTATTAAAATATATCTGTGTACATTATCTCGTTGTTTCCTTCTGAGTTCCCTGTATTTATGGTCACCGGAAATTATTCTGAGTTATACGAATTTATGATGGGATGGCGTTAGGGTTGCCGATATATTTTTGAAAAATTGCGAATTCTTACTCAGTGGTTGGATAGTCCGATATTTATTATGGATACAGTAGTACCTCGCGATACGATCCTAATATCTGTTGCCACAGGTTGGCGCGCTACTGGCAAACCATTGGTTGGTTTGAAAACTTAAACAGTTTTATTGAGAAAAAAAGAGCAGCCAGAAAAATTGCGTGGGTGGGGGGTAGTGATTCTAGGGTTTATATGGGCGGAGGAAGTGAAAGGGAAGCGGTATTAAACCATTAGGTGGGGGCGTTTTGGTGGGTGGAGGGTAGTGATTCTAGGGTTTATATGGGCGGAGGAAGTGAAAGGGAAGCGGTATTAAACCATTAGGTGGGGGCGTATTGGTGGGTGGAGGGTAGTGATTCTAGGGTTTATATGGGCGGAGGAAGTGAAAGGGAAGCGGTATTAAACCATTAGGTGGGGGCGTTTTGGTGGGTGGAGGGTAGTGATTCTAGGGTTTATATGGGCGGAGGAAGTGAAAGGGAAGCAGTATTAAACCATTAGGTTGGGGGCGTTTTGGTGGGTGGAGGGTAGTGATTCTAGGGTTTATACGGGCGGAGGAAGTGAAAGGGATGCGGAGGTTTGATTGTAGTGTGTTAAGGCCCCCATACACGAGGGAGCCAACGGGCCAAATGGCCCCGCGCCGAGCCAAACTCGCCCGTATATGGGAAAGGAATGTGGCTCGGCGAAAAAATGCTGGATTTTCGGACGATCCAAAATCCACGGAGCCGAGCCAAACTTTGGACCGTCCATGTGTGGGGATTCTCGAAGCCAAATGGACTCGGGCCAAATAGTGGCTTGGCCGTGTTCAGCTTATCGCTATGACAACAAGCTGATCGATGACGTCACTCCTTCAGCCTACAACACTGACAATGATTTTATATTATCTATTTTATTATTGACTTTATATTATTATGATTTCATGTTTGATAAAAAAAGAAATAGCTGTGGTAAATTTCAGTTTTTCATAAGTGCAGCCACTTGCTAAATAACGAAGCGTTGCAGTCAATCTTTCATGAGGCGTGATGGCTTGCCTCATATTCGTGTCCTGCCTTTAGATCATGGGTGTCACCATATTGAGGAGCATATTGTATGTTGCCTCATTGATCGTGGGTCCGCAGGTCCAAGGGTTAGGTGTTCAATTTACCGGACATGCGTTATTTGGTTTCTAGCCAATAACCATTCTTTCTGCGATACCCTTTTTCGTTTATTCTTCTTCTTAATATAAATGCAAACGGCAGCTAAATTCAACAACTCCTGGTTATTCATAGGTGAAACAAGTGAACCGATTCAAGCACTTTTCCCGGATACAACAAGTTTTTCATGAAAGGCGATAAACACGTCGTGTATGGGGGCCTTTAAAACCCCATACAGGAAGGAGCCATTCGGCTCGGAGCCAAGCCAACGAGTCCATTTGGCTCTGGGCCAAATTTTGAGGGTCACACACGGCCGAGCCAGTCCAGTCTGGTTGCCGAGCCAGATGTGAACCCAGCTGTTTATCGCCGTTCATGAAAAACTTGTTGTATCCGGGAAAAGTGCTTGAATCGGTTCACTTGTTTCACCTATGAATAACCAGGAGTTGTTGAATTTAGCTGCCGTTTGCATTTATATTAAGAAGAAGAATAAACGAAAAAGGGTATGGCAGAAAGAATGGTTATTGGCTAGAAACCAAATAACGCATGTCCTGTAGGTGACGTCATCGATCAGCTTGTTGTCATAGCGATAAGCCGAACACGGCCGAGCCACTATTTGGCCCGAGTCCATTTGGCTCCGAGAATCCCCACACACGGACGGTCCAAAGTTTGGCTCGGTGGCTCGGCTCCGTGGATTTTGGATCGTCCGAAAATCCAGCATTTTTTTGCCGAGCCACATCGTTGACGAGTATGACGTTTTTTGTCATAGTCTGTTATGAGTTTGTTTATGGTGGGTCGAGTGTATCCGTTGTTTGTGGCAATGTCGTAAATTGTGTGGAGTTCTTGGCGATATTTCTGTTCTGTGAGTGGAGTGGTTTTGAGTCGGTGGATCATGTGTAAAAAAATCTGCAAATTCTTACACACGGGTTGGTTATTCCTCGAATGGGGGAAACAGTGGGTGTAGCGGGTCCCAGACCCATACCAATCGATTCAGGGTCCAAAATTTAGTGGAAAATGATACCCCACACGCCTAGGTAGCAGAAATCCCGAAAACACATATTCAAAATGGGTAATAAATACCCAATTTGACCCATAACTTCTTTCGGTGGGTGCCAATTGTTCTGGGACCCATTTTTTTGGGACCAGCTTCCATGATTTAGTGGAAAATGACACCCCACTCGCCTAAATCACCCAAAATCTCGAAAATCCATTTTTCAAAAAACCCCTACCCCCTCCAAATTTGGTCCGATCGGGCTGAAAAGTTTCGAGGACCCATCTCGGCTGGGAACAGACCCCTGACCCAAATTTCAGATTTTTAGAAAATTTTCTACTACCAAAAACGGCGTGGACAATGGACGGCGGACGGACATTGACCTTTTTGGTTGGTTATTCCTTGAATAATCAACCTATGTTTTCATGATAATGGTCAACCTCTCCGATTCGGCTCAAAATTTTTTTCTGGACGTTTCATGATGTCCTGATCAAAAAAGGTCAATGTCCGTCCGCCGTCCATTGTCCACGCCGTTTTTGGTAGTAGAAAATTTTCTAAAAATCTGAAATTTGGGTCAGGGGTCTGTTCCCAGCCGAGATGGGTCCTCGAAACTTTTCAGCCCGATCGGACCAAATTTGGAGGGGGTAGGGGTTTTTTGAAAAATGGATTTTCGAGATTTTGGGTGATTTAGGCGAGTGGGGTGTCATTTTCCACTAAATTTTGGACGCTGAATCCAATAAAATGGGTCCCAGAACAATTGGCACCCACTGGAAGAAGTAATGGGTCAAATTGGGTATTTATTACCCATGTGGGTGACTTCAGCCGAATAGACAAACAAAACACATCGTCATATCCTGTTGTTTATAACCAGCTGTTAAACTTAGCAACCAATTTTGAGCAGTTGCCTACAATTCTTTTTACTGTCCGAGCTTTTTATTCGTACCATTCAATTCAATTTAATACAATTATTATAGCCTTCTAAATTACCTACGTTTAAATATGTGTTTATGAGATTTCTGGTACCTAGGCGTTTAGGGTATCATTTTCCACTAAATCATGGATCCTGAATCGATTGGAATGGGTCTGGGACCCGCCGCACCCACCGTTATCCCCATTTCCTCCATGTTGAAGAAATGAGTCTACTTGCGCCTGGTCTGACGAATAACCAACCCCTGTGTAAGAATTTGCAGCGTTTTTATCAGGACATCGTGAAACGTCCAGAAAAAAATTTTGAGCCGAATCGGAGAGGTTGACCATTTGCATGAAAACATAGGTTGATTATTCAAGGAATAACCAACCAAAACAAGACTACATTGACAAAAACAATGGAATTCATCACCAATTCAGGATCTACTAAACTCACTAAAGACCCCACCAACAAATAATATCAGAAAGACAGACGTAACCTCTTGAAAGCACACCCTGACATTGACCGCTCAAAGTAAGATCCCAAACGAAGACTCCTTTTCACTCGATGGCAGCTTTCGTCCTGCAGACCCCCTCAAACCTATCTTGCTTTGAAGGACATGGTCTGAGAGACATATTCTTCCCACATTCAGGACACACATACACTCTCGCAATCAATCCCAGATCCATACAAATCTCAATCACACTTTCCGGTCGCTCATGCCTCAAACACCCCAAAGAAAACAAATTAAACACTTCCATTCCAACAAAAAGGGAAACCCGTCTAATTTGGAAGCAACGACACAAAGAATTATACAAAACAATGAACTAGGTCTAGGCGCCTAATAAATGTAACCGTTTTTGTTTTCCCACTGCGCAAATATGTCACCACCAAATAAATGTAACGGACATCGATACAGTGATCTCGAAGTCGAAATATTTATATTTCGATATTTAGATGCTTTATCAAGCGTGTTATCAAGGGGCCCCCGACATTCCTTGGACCAAGCGCATGGAGACTCATTTCTTCAACATGGGGAAAATGGGGGGAACAGTGGGTGTGGCGGGTCTAGGACCCATTCCAATCGATTCAGGGTCCAAAATTTAGTGGAAAATGATACCTCACACGCCTAGATTTTTTTTAGATTAGTTACACAGGGGTAAAGGGGACGTCCATCGCCGTGCCCGCCCCCCCCGCACTTGGACCTAGTGGCCCATTGTACCAACCCCTGGAGCTCATCTTGGCCGAAGCTCCGTGTTCCCGACTAGGTCCAGCAGAGCTCCGACCAGGTTCTCCTGGTTGAGGAAGTACCCTCGGTCCAAAGTCCCGAAGGTTCTGAAACGCCTGTGTTCCAGGGCAGGACAATTGAAGACGATGTGAGACGCTGTCTCCTCGTCTTCGCCACAGAATCTGCAGTCAAGGGTACCATTGCGCACCCCAATCCCGCAGAGATGCCTCCTCAAGTCCTGTAAATAAGCCAACGGTGAGTCTCAGGGAAGCTCTGTTAAGGTTAAGGCATCTCGTGGCTCTTCCTATAATGGGACCAGTCATCATGGTGTGACCGTGTTCTTGCCGCGGCGTCCGCTCCCAGCGCCTCTGGTGCTGGGAGCCAACCCAGGTCGCCACCCACCCCGATAGCAGGGTGCGGGAGATTCCTAGGCATGGTTCAGGTCCCGTAAAAACAGTCCCCGACCCACACCTAGCCAGAGCGTCAGCTCAGTCATTCTCTCAACCCCTGAGTGGCCCGGGACCCATGTAAGGACCACCTTGTTTGTTCCACTCAGTAGTTGGAGGGCTTCCCAGCACTCAAGCACCAGCCTTGAGTCAGACCTCGATCCCATTAAGGCCTTGAGTGCTGCTTGGCTGTCAGAGAAGATGTGTACCGAGGTAGGCCCTCCTCATGTTCTCCCCACACGCCTAGGTACCAGAAATCTCAAAAACACATATTCAAAATGGGTAATATTGTTGCAAGCTGGCACCTGCGCCTGTCAAATAGGCTGTGGGCGTCGCAGGATCAACGACCTGTGGAGGGCTAAGGGAGTCATTTCAAGGAATTGTGCGTTGTATTGAATTGGCTGGAACCTTCCCGGTCACTCGAGACAACACGTCGAGTTCCCAGAACCAGGGAAGGTTCGAGAACATTCTCGGCCAGGCAGCATGTATAAAACGGACCCAGGAACGCTGCAGAGTTCAGTATTCAGTTCAATTCAGAGTCCAAATATAGATGCTTTGGGTTAAAAATCGTGCCGTGCAGCATTATAAATAGTGCGACAACCGCCTTACAACCGTGTATTGTGATTCTGTCATTGTGTAAGTGCGCGAATGTGAACAGTGTATTCAAGTGAACGATTGTTAATAAATTATTTACTAAGAACATAAATCGTTGCAAAATACACCCAATTTGACCCATAACTTCTTCCAGTGGGTGCCAATTGTTCTGGGACCCATTTCATTGGATTCAGCGTCCAAAATTTAGTGGAAAATGATACCCCACTCGCCTAGGTTCCAGAAACCTCGTAAACCCTCTTTTGGAATAGTTAGGTAGGATGTTACAAGCGAAAAACTAAAAAAATCCAACAATTTTGCAGTTTTTTTTTTTAAATTGCTGTCGAAATCCAAGCTCGAGGGACCGTGAACTATAATACTCCATTCAGGATGCCAAGCAAAACCAATAAAACTATTTCCACCTTATCGGAGATTGTTTTCAAGCCCAAAATAGGTCATCTACAACCCCTCTTCTACTCGGCAATTTTATCAAATAAGTAAATTTTCTGTACTTATTTATGTACGCGTTTTATCAATTGTATCCATATTAAATTATAATTACATTGATGATTCATTGAAGGATAGACATCAGGTATTTGTATTCAAGGGTGGCTTCTCACCTGAAGAAAACACAATTTTCAATAAGACGAGTTATATTTTATTATTTTCCTCAATTTGACAACTATACGAAGTTGAGAGAGATTTTCCATCTTTGAAAAATAAAATAAAAAAAAATTAAAACCATCAATTCCTTAATTCTCATTTCAACAATATTTTCTTTGTATTTACAGCCAGTTATTTTATTTTATTTTTTTCCTTCCACCCAAAAATTTATTTTAAAATTCGGGTCAATACGACTAAAATACATTTGTCGACTTGAAAACGTTTCTTCTATGCTAATTTTGTGCAAGGTTGGAAACGCAGAAATTTAAAAACAAATTTCTTCTCAATAAATTTGAACTTTAAAAGTAAGGAAGTTATTGGGAACTCAAATAGGTTTTACAAAATACCGCGCTAGTGTGGCGCAGAGTAAATCAAAATGAAGGAAACTTTATTTTGGCACTCGTTAAAGGTTCGGTAACGGGAAATCGTCTTGGCAAATTTGTAGGATCGAGGGTGATGCTGGTTAAGAGCAGGCGTTGTTTGCCACTTCAATTTCAATACTACGGTAACTTTTTGCAGCAGGAGCCCAAGAGAAGACCAGAAAATGGAATGCTCGCAGTGTAGAGTTCAGGGATGACTACAACTTGGCAACCATGGATGCTGCCTTGGTAGAACGTGTAGGCGGTTCTGAGGGGACTCGTCTGGAAACAGGAAATCCACAATGGGCAAGCTGTGGGATCCAAGTGACCACCATTGTACAGACATCCTGTCTAAGTTGTGCCTTCAGTCAAGCTGCTAGTGGCAGCTTCGGCCAAACCAGGCAGCAGTCGTGTGCATGGAAGTGGGTTGCAGGGGGAGATATGTACGATGCAGCAGCTTTCAGCAAGATGAGGCAGGACTCGCTGGGCGTAGTTTCGTTCCAGCACTTTGTTTTCCTTCAGAGCACTGGACGTTGGACCGAGGAGTCGTCACAAGCTTGCCTGAGAGGTACGGTCCAGAGGAGAAGACAAACCAATTACAGTAGAAGAGGGACTATCATGAAGTTGTACAGCCATGAGAGCTGCCCAGGAGAAGCATCCCTTCGTCAGCGTCCCAACATTTGGCATGCATTACCTACGCTCCTGACAACATCCAGATGAAACCAGTCAGAACACATCCAGTTAGACTGAACATTCCTGAGCAAAGAAGCAGCAGCAAATCCATGGGGAAAAAGGAGATGTAGCAGCTTCCAGCAAGAAGAGGGCTCTTGGTAAATGTGGTAATGATGAAGTTGTATGACCGCAAGAGCTGCCCAGGTTATGTATTCCTTCATCAGCGTCCCAGCTTTTGGCTCAAGTCAGGCCAAGCAGCTGGGGCTGGGGGCGTGGGAAGAGGGGATGCAGCAGCTTTCATCAAGATGTGGCAGGAATTGCCGGGCGTAGTTTTGTTCCAGCACTTTATTTTCCTTCAGAGCACTGGACGTTGGACCAAGGAGTCGTCACAAGCTTGTCTGAGAGGTGCGGGTCAGAGGAGAAGACTAGCCAACTACAGTAGAAGAGGGACTATCATGAAGTTGTACAGCCATGAGAGCTGCCCAGGAGAAGCATCCCTTCGTCAGCGTCCCAACTTTTGGCATGCATTACCTACGCTCCTGACAACATCCAGATGAAACCAGTCAGAACACATCCAGGAAGACTGAACATTCCTGAGCAAAGAAGCAGCAGCAAATCCGTGGGGAAAGGGGAGATGTATCAGCCTCCAGCAAGAAGAGGGCTCTTGGTAAATGTGGTAATGATGAAGTTGTATGACCGCAAGAGCTGCCCAGGTTATGTATTCCTTCATCAGCGTCCCAGCTTTTGGCTCAAGTCAGGCCAAGCAGCTGGGGCTGGGGGCGTGGGAAGAGGGGATGCAGCAGCTTTCATCAAGATGTGGCAGGAATTGCCGGGCGTAGTTTCGTTCCAGCACTTTATTTTCCTTCAGAGCACTGGACGTTGAACCAAGGAGTCGTCACAAGCTTGCCTGAGAGGTGCGGGTCAGAGGAGAAGACTAGCCAACTACAGTAGAAGAGGGACGTTGTACAGCCATGAGAGCTGTCCAGGAGAAGCATCCCTTCGTCAGCATCCCAGCTTTTGGTATGCATTACCTGACAACATCCAGATGAAACCAGTCAGAACACATCCAGGTATACTGAACATTCCTGAGCAAAGAAGCAGCAGCAAATCCGTGGGGAAAGGGGAGATGTAGCAGCTTCTAGCAAGAAGAGGGCTCTTGGTAAATGTGGTAATGATGAAGTTGTATGGCCGCAAGAGCTGCCCAGATCATGTATTCCTTCGTTAGCGGCCCAGCTTTTGGTTCCAGTCAAGCCAAGCAGCTGGGGCTGGGGGCGTGGGAAGAGGGAATGTAGCAGCTTTCAGCAAGACGAGGGCTTTTAGTGGGTGCGGTAATGATGAAGTTAGGCCGCCAGAGCTACCCAGGCCTTGTATTCCTTCGTCAGCGTCCCAGCTTTTGGCATGCATTACCTACGCTCCTGACAACATCCAGATGAAACCAGTCAGAACACATCCAGGTAGACTGAACATTCCTGAGCAATGAAGCAGCAGCAAATCCGTGAGGAAAGGGAAGATGTAGCAGCCTCCAGCAAGAAGAGGGCTCTTGGTAAATGTGGTAATGATGAAGTTGTATGGCCGCAAGAGCTGCCCAGATCATGTATTCCTTCGTTAGCGGCCCAGCTTTTGGTTCCAGTCAAGCCAAGCAGCTGGGGCTGGAGGCGTGGGAAGAGGGAATGTAGCAGCTTTCAGCAAGACGAGGGCTTTTAGTGGGTGCGGTAATAATGAAGTTTGGCCGCCAGAGCTACCCAGGCCTTGTATTCCTTCATCAGCGTCCCAGCTTTTGGCTCAAGTCCAGCCAAGCAGCTGCTACCGGACTTGCTGCTGCCATCGCAGAATCGCCATTCACACCGCACCTGCAACGAACTCTAAATCCCTATGATGATTCAACAAGTTGCCAGATAGGCTCGAGCGCTCTAGGATATTCACGAACTCTGCTATGCTCGGGCTCCTGCTTACTTTCGCCTGGAGACCTTGCTTACGACTGCTTGCTAGTGATGCGACATCGACATCGATGTTTTCAAAAAAATCTATTGGGACACAAATAGTTATCCACAAATCCCAAAACATCGATGTTCTGGAACATCGATGTTTCTCATCGATGTTTTTATCAACATCGATTTTGAATAAAAACATCGATGTTTTCTATCGATGTCGCATCACTACTGCTTGCAAACATCGTTCGTTAACAATCGATTGGTATAAACGCGCCTCAACATTCGATATTTAAACATCAAAGCAAAATATCGATTATCAATCGATAACAACCACGCTTCAAAGCTCCCAGCGCCATCACCTCAATCCGCACAAGTCTAAGGTCGGGGATTTCAGGCAAAATGCGTAAAATATTATCAATTCGAAAGGCCAATTTTTTCTTGTTTCAACTTGAAAATCCCCGTTATTGTTCAACAAAGAAGACAAAAAACTACTTAGGTTTAATGCAGCACTTGAAAAAATGCAGTTTTATTCAAATGTAAATATTAATTTGTTCTTATTTTATTAATTTAATTTTTTTTCTAAACACTTATTACATACTCATTTAAATACAGGATTACATTTTATTTTCGAGGTGTACAATAAATTTCTTTTATTGTTAAATACATTGGGATAGAACGGGGAACCACAAAAGACAAATGGCACTACTTGGTTTTAGTTCCCTTGATTCATTGGCTCTATGGAAGTATTTTACAACACAAATGTGAGTTTAGATCAATTTATATTAACGAGAAACATTGTACGATAGATGTTATTTAATATTTTGACAGGAAATTTAGTCAAATTTGAAGGGAAAATGTAGGAATGGGGGCCGGCACGATACCACCGATATATCGAAGTATCGATACTTTTTTGGTATCGAAACCGATATTTGTATCGATATTTTCTCAGTGATACTCAAAATCAATATATTGGTATCGATATTTTTCACAAAAATATCGGAAGTATCGATATTTTTTGCCGATACATCGGTAATTTTATATACCGATTATACCTATTTTATATCGGTAATTGATATTTCTGGGAAGTGTTCCCCAGGAAGAATTTTTTTGAGCCGTGTAATTTTTTTGAGGTACTGTAAATGTAAACCTGCATCTTTTTTTAATTTCTTGAACTTCGCTTTTAAAAATATATATTTTTAAAAAAGTAAGTACCTAAGCTGATTGCTTGATGTAATCCTTTCCCTTTGTGGTAGAAGAAAACTCATATATTTTTTCCATAAACATTTTTTTGGACTGTTTTTGAAATATTGCTCAGTATCGATAGTATCGGTGGTATCGATACTTTGAGGTTATATATGTCAGAGTATCGATACTTTTTAAATATCGGTATCGGAAAATATCGAGTATCGATACTTTCTGAAAAATATCGTATCGAAAGCAGTATCGATATTTTGGAGTATCGTGCCGTCCCTAAGCAATAGTGAGAAAACCGCGAGCTGAATGAGAAGACATCAAAATCATCAAGCCGAGTATGATGAGAGGAGGTAAACATAGACAGCGCGCTCTAGCGAGTCAAATCCTAAACTGTTAAGGGACCCATCTTCATTTATCAATTTTCCCCCCAGTTCTCTTCGTTTTCCCTCAATTCTGTCATCTTAGTTTTTTTTTTTTTTTTTTTTTTTTTGTATTACAGCCAGGTTTTTTCTCGTTTTTTAATTTTCCCCCTATTTCCATCATTTTTCTCCATAGTTCTTTCCGTTTTCCCCCAGTTCTTTCAGTTTTCCCCCCAGTTCTCCTCATACATTTCCCACAGTTTTCTTCATTTTCCCCAATTCTCTCAGTTTTCCTGTGTTCTGTCCACTTTCCTTTCGTATCTGCATAAACATGACGTCACACCTAATAAACTGTGAATCATGGGCCCCTTTAGGGGTTATATCCATCAGGTCTTTTCATTCTTCCTGTTCCTACACCTTGATGCTTTACCGGGGCTTGCTTACTGCCTGATGGTTGCGCTTACACTCCTGCCGTGCGTTTCGCCATTGCTATTCAGCGGTGCCTGGGATGGACCTCGCGGAGGTAGCACGGTTGGGGCCAGGAGGGGTGCCATGGCCTGATTGGCCTGTGGGCCAGCCTTTTGCAGCCATGACTCGATGGGCAAATATTTTGGTGCCTTCTGCATTGCCTCTTGATTGGAAAGCTGCCTGCCATGGATTTTCTTCTGATGCAGCCTGGCCCAGTACTGCTAGCCATCGTCTTCATGCAGTTGCGTATTTTGGGCATTAAAGGTAGGCATAGTCAGCCGTCTCAAGCTCGCCACACTCGCAGAGGGAGCTTGGCATTAATGTCACCATGGACAGTGGCAAACTGTGAGATGTAGTGGTCCACCACAACAAATGGTCTGTTTAGGGGTTATATTCATCAGGTCTTTTCATTCTTCCCGTTCCTACGCCTTGAGGCTTAACCGGGGCTTGCTTACTGCCTTATGGTTGCGCTTACACTCCTGCCGTGCGTTTCGCCATTGCTATTCAGCATTGCCTGGGACGGACCTCGCGGAGGTAGCACGTTTGGGGCCAGGAGAGGTGCCTTGGCCTGTTGCAGCCATGACTCGATGGGCAAATATTTTGGTGCCTTCTGCATTGCCTCTTGATTGGAAAGCTGCCTGCCATGGTTTTGCTTCTGATGCAGCCTGGCCCAGTACTGCTTCGTTGCAGTTGCGTATTTTGGGCATTAAAGGTAGGCATGGTCAGCCGTCTCAAGCTCGCCACACTCGCAGAGGGAGCTTGGCATTAAAGTCACCATGGCCTGTGGCAAACTGTGAGATGTAGTGGTCCACCACAACAAGTGGTCTGTTTAGGGGTTATATTCATCAGGTCTTTTCATTCTTCCCGTTCCTACGCCTTGCGGCTTTACCGGGGCTTGCTTACTGCCTTATGGTTGCGCTTACACTCCTGCCGTGCGTTTCGCCATTGCTATTCAGCAGTGCCTGGGATGGACCTCGCGGAGGTAGCACGGTTGGGGCCAGGAGGGGTGCCATGGCCTGTGGGCCAGCCTTTTGCAGCCATGACTCGATAGACAAATATTTTGGTGCCTTCTGCATTGCCTCTTGATTGGAAAGCTGCCTGCCATGGATTTGCTTCTGATGCAGCCTGGCCCAGTACTGCTAGCCATCGTCTTCGTGCAGTTGCGTATTTTGGGCATTAAAGGTAGGCATGGTCAGCCGTCTCAAGCTCGCCACACTCGCAGAGGGAGCATGGCATTAATGTCACCATGGACAGTGGCAAACTGTGAGATGTAGTGGTCCACCACAACAAATGGTCTGTTTAGGGGTTATATCGTCACAAGTTGGCCAAGGCAATGAAAAAGTAAGCGCCTTGCAGCTCTTATCCCACCATTTTCTTTAACACAACAACAACAACACCGATGTTTCTCATCGATGTTTTTATCAACATCGATGGCGGATTTTAAAAACATCGATGTTTTCTATCGATGTCGCATCACTACCTCCTACCTCCCCTCCCAACTAACCCTCCACCCACTCAAACCTACATAAACCTTAACACTCCCCCCTTCCTCCATTAGTTGGCTTGACAATGACATCTTCATATCAAAAGGGCTCTCCCACAACCTAATTCATCGGACAATACTTCTTCAAAAATCAGTTGATCAATTGGAATAAAATAGTTAACGGATAACATTTTACAAGTAAATTGCCTCTCATCGAGCCCAGCGGTTAGCTCAACTTTTCAAAAAACTGGCCGCTGCCAGGACCACTTTACGACATATGTTCATGGAAAACAGCACAGCCAGACATCAACAAAGTCGGCGGTTGTTTACAATCAAATAGGATTCTCTACGATACTTGTTGACAAATACGATTAAATATATACTTTCAAATATTTCATACAATTTTTATTTATTGTAATTATTCATTTTTCTCTACGACAAAGAACTTCTTATTTTTTAAAATTATTAATCGAAAAATGAAAGACTTTTTTCACCTAGTTGGAAATAGGTAGGTACTTAGCGAAAAAAAATGGAAGGAATGTTCATTCAGAGTAAATACGTTCATGATGATGACGTTTTTTTTATTTTTATTTTATTTTATTTTTTTTTTCATAGAGAAAAACAGTAAAACCAAATTTTACATAATTTTTGTACTTCAAAAACGTGGCTCAATTGACAGGCGGATTGGAGGCCAATTGGCGGATTTTATGGCGACACATTCTCCGTAAATGTTGAGCCAAAACAAACCCCACCCCACCCCTCCAAAAATAAAGCAAAAACGTCAAAAATTTCACAGCCGTTGAATCTTTGATTTCGCATTGTGTAAGATCCTCAACAATGAAACGATTTTAATGAGCACTGACTTCAGTACCAGTACAGAATGTGGCGCTGTAAATTTGGATTTTTTTTTAAACAATGACCCACGCTTTTTATTTTATTTAACTTGATATTTTTTCCCCCAGCGATATCGAACTATAATTAATAATAAAAAGTGGCAGTCAATATTGGGAGCCCAATGGTAAATTTTAAGACGAATAGTTTGGAGGGTTGGAAAACTCTTCGATATTGCTCAAAATTAACTGCAGACGGTAAAAAGGACGGACTTTTAACAAAAATTGGCGTCTGCGCAATATTTTAGACGAAAATCAGTACAAAAAAATAAATAATATAATATAATTTGACTGCACAAAATAAATTTAGGGCAAGTAAAAATCATTAATGGCTTTTATTTATTTATAAATTTTCTAAAAAAAATTTAACAGTAATGAATCAAATACTTGGGTAGTTTATGATAGATTGAAGCCCCTTTTTCTGAGCAAAATGTCAAAATTTTTCAAGAAAAAGAATTTTTACATTATTCAATTACTTCTGTGAACCATTCCTTCCTCGCTATTAGCTTGCCGAATCATTTTTAACGCTCGTCCTACGCCAGTATGGCTTATAATAAACACTCTTCTTAATTTATTTGCGAAAATATTCCGTTACACAGACAATTTAAAGCCGCCGTTTAGACGAATTTGCACAAATATCCATCTTAGTCCAGTCAGAACAAGGTTGAGATGGCACTTAGAGATTAGTACGACAAAAATATCGCGAATTTACGACACATTTTCGGCGAATCAATGGATAAAATGACTCGGTCAATGGCAGTATTTTCGATAAGGGCAAAATTGAATCAATTTGTTGTGGCTGATTGAGGTGAAGGTGGGATATTGAGGAAGGTAGACAGAGGAAGGTTCCAGATAACGTTGATCACAGTGGGGATTGAGGTTAGCGAGGGGTAGAATCAAGATAGTTCCAGTCTAGGCTGATCTTAAGTTTTTTCTGGAGGGTGATTGAGGAGGGTTTAACCCCCCCACCCCTCACAGGCCTCTTGTCGGGCATTTTATAGACCTTGGAGGGGAGGCACAGCTGTGGAAGCCTGAGAAAAGCGAGAGGAAGAGGCCCATGTGCTTTGAATGGGGATTTATTAGGGGAAGCTTAGGCCGGGTACACAGGTTGAGGCCAACCTCTCCGGCCGACGGACCGTGTGGACGGGTCGAGGCCTTCAGTTGAGGCGGACTGAACAGGCCGCCAGGCCTTTCCAAGGCCGGGTACACACGTTGAGGAATTTCTCTGAGGAAAACCTCAGAGGCGGCCGGAGCAGGACGGAGCATCCACATGACGCGCGAGGCCTTTTGAGGAAACTGTGTAGTTGTAGTGGCCGGAATCCCGGCCTCAGGCGGCCTTTCCAAAAATTGGAAAGGCCTGGCGGCCTGTACAGTCCGCCTCAACTGAAGGCCTCGACCCGTCCACACGCTCTCCGGAATCCTCAACGTGTGTACCCGGCCCAATTTTTGGAAAACCTTACGTTTTTTCTGGAGGGTGATTGAGGAGGGTTTGACCCCCCCTACCCCTCACAGGCCTCTTGTCGGGCATTTTATAGACCTTGGAGGGGAGGCACGGCTGTGGAAGCCTGAGAAAAGCGAGAGGAAGAGGCCCATGTGCTTTGGATGGGGATTTATTAGGGGAAGCTTAGGCCGGGTACACCCGTTGAGGCCAACCTCTCCGGCCGACGGACAGTGTGGACGGGTCAAGGCCTTCAGTTGAGGCGGACTGAACAGGCCGCCAGGCCTTTCCAAGGCCGGGTACACACGTTGAGGATTTCCGGAGAGGAATTTCTCTGAGGAAAACCTCAGAGGCGGCCGGAGCCGGACGGAGCATCCACGCGACGCGCGAGACCTTTTGAGGAAACTGTGTAGTTGTAGTGGCCGGAACCCCGGCCTCAGGCGGCCTTTCCAAAAATTGGAAAGGCCTGGCGGCCTGTACAGTCCGCCTCAACTGAAGGCCTCGACCCGTCCACACGCTCTCCGGAATCCTCAACGTGTGTACCCGGCCCAATTTTTGGAAAACCTTACGTTTTTTCTGGAGGGTGATTGAGGAGGGTTTAACACCCCCCCCCCCCCCCACTCCTTACAGGCCTCTTGTTGGGCATTTTATAGACCTTGGAGGGGAGGCACAGCTGTGGAAGCCTGAGAAAAGCGAGAGGAAGAGGCCCATGTGCTATGGATGGGGATTTATTAGGGGAAGCTTAGGCCGGGTACACACGTTGAGGATTTCCGGAGAGGAATTTCTCTGAGGAAAACCTCATAGGCGGCCGGAGCCGGTCGGAGGATCCACACGACGTGCGAGGCCTTTTGAGGAAACTGTGTAGTTGTAGTGGCCGGAACCCCGGCCTCAGGCGGCCTTTCCAAAAATTGGAAAGGCCTGGCGGCTTGTACAGTCCGCCTCAACTGAAGGCCTCGACCCGTCTACACGCTCTCCGGAATCCTCAACGTGTGTACCCGACCCAATTTTTGGAAAACCTTACGTTTTTTCTGGAGGGTGATTGAGGAGGGTTTAACCCCCCCCCCCCCTCCTTACAGGCCTCTTGTTGGGCATTTTATAGACCTTGTAGGGAAGGCACAGCTGTGGAAGCCTGAGAAAAGCCAGAGGAAGAGGCCCATGTGGTTTGGATGGAGATTTATTAGGGGAAGCTTAGGCCGGGTACACACGTTGAGGATTCCGGAGAGGATTCCCCGTTGAGGCCAACCTCTCCGGCCGACGGACCGTTGGACGGGTCGAGGCCTTCAGTTGAGACGGACTGAACATGCCGCCAGGCCTCTCCAAGGCCGGGTACACACGTTGAGGATTTCCGGAGAGGAATTTCTCTGAGGAAAACCTCAGAGGCGGCCGGAGCCGGTTGGAGCATCCACACGACGCGCGAGGCCTTTTGAGGAAACTGTGTAGTTGTAGTGGCCGGAACCCCGGCCTCAGGCGGCCTTTCCAAAAATTGGAAAGGCCTGGCGGCCTGTACAGTCCGCCTCAACTGAAGGCCTCGACCCGTCCACACGCTCCGGTCGGCCGGAGAGATTGGCCTCAACGGGGAATCCGGCCCAATTTTTGGAAAACCTCACGTTTTTTCTGGAGGGTGATTGAGGAGGGTTAAACCACTATTTGCTCTACACATTGACATTAATAACATTTTTGTCGTAATAACCCTTAAATACAAAATTCTCAAAACTAGTCAATTTTTGACTGGACTATCCTAGGCCAAGTACGTGTATCAATCACATTGCAGAGAAGGAGAAACGCAATAGTTAGAATATTTAAGCTTACGACACTTTTTACCAATTTCCGAGCACAATTAAATTTGTTCACAATTTTTCAATTGACGCACAAAATAAATCAGTAGTTTAGACTTTAGGTATTTAAAAAACTCATTATTAATATTATTATTATTATTATTATCGTTTCAACACGTTTGTAATTTATCATAAAACGGATCACAAAGTAGTGAAAATTGGAAAGAACTTAACATTTTTGGAGTAGTTTCTAGTTTGTTCTTAAGAAGCTAAAATTGAACTTAGCGAATAAACTTAAGAGACAGTTACACAGATATTTTCAATGCGAAGACAACAATAAGACGGGAAGAATTAAGAAGAAAAAAATTGAATCACAAATGGGAAGTACGTTCGTTAGAATGCAATTTAAGACAAAGAGTCGGCAGAAGAGTATTGCTCGATATTCATTGCAGTTGGATTTGGAGATGACCAATTTGGAGGCCATGTGATAATGTGATTCAACCGCCAATCAGCAAGATTCAGCATCGTTTTGAGACATCCTCGGTTTTGGGCCATTTACAGGAGTTCTTCCCTTCCCCGACTTTCTCTTCTTGAGAGGGGAAGGGAGGGGAGGGGGGGAGAGACCCCATTTGGTAGGTTCAAGTCCTGTCTGAATCCTGCAGCAATGCAGACAAAACTGAGCCTTTGATTGGCCTCAATGAGCATCGTTCAGTTGTCCAGGGATACTTAGGCTAAGTGATTTTGGCAAACTGGCTGGACAGCCAGCGTTGCAGTAAAATTGCAGAAATTACATTCCTTCATACCTTATAGTCTTATGATAAGTCAATACTTGTTTCCTTAAAGCGACCCCTTAGATAGATCTGAGCTCTTCAGGGTGGAAAAAAGGGGCCGTAAGTGATTTAAAAAAAAATGAAGATTCATAAAAAAATTATTTAAAATTTGTACATTTCCCCCTGTTGTCAGTCGCTGGTGTTTGGGGTCCAGCGGTCGAACTCGATGCCAGAATCAGGCGACTGGCCGATGCCCAGAGGTGACAGAAAAGTGGCCGACGGCGCATCCTGTCGTGAAGACGTTGCACTTCTGCTTTCGTGTCCTTCACCTTTGCCAACCAACTCTTGTTCAAACCTGTGAAGATCGAAATTGGGCGATGAAATGATTGATTACAGCGGTAGCAACAACTGTCCAAAAGTAGGAAACTGGAAAGAAGGATGTTGGCAAGACTGTTACAACACTGACAACTCACCTCGCCAGTTCCTCCATAAAGTGGAAATTCGGGGCAATGTTGGGTTTACGGTTCCGAACCCAAATGAAAGCGTCGTTCATTGACAGGAGATGCTTAGCCATGAGATACGCCAACGTAATGGTGACAGATCTACTGACGCCAGCAACGCAATGAACCAACACGCCTTTTTCCTGGTTTCTTGCTTCTTCTGCAACAGAAAGACATTTTTTTGAATCGGTTGCCAGAGGAGGAAGTTATTGGAAAAAATTTGCGACTGTAAGCTCAGCACAGATGGCATGCCTTTCGCTAGGTGGTTACAGTGATGATAATTTGTAGATAGGCTATGCGTGATGTGGACGTGGTTGGCCTTCGGAGAAGTAACTTTCATCATTTTGCAGCATTGAATAAGTTAAGTTTGGAGAGAAACTAAATGGACACTTATTATTCACATTTGGCAAAGCGGGCACCCATCCACGTAGTCACCACGTCGGGTAATGCTCAGCAGGCAGACAGGAATGTTCACCAATGGGGCACTTATTTTATTCAACAGTTGCGCTTCACGTTTCTCCAATGCCTGTACCATAGTCACTGTTGGTCCTCTTGGGCCACTGCTCTCTTCTCAGTGGGGCACCTCGAGCTTGAATGGATTCCTTGAA